>PYUH01000295.1:0-149129 GCA_016808085.1 Suaeda aralocaspica
AGGATTAGTTATGTAGTATTTAATGCATGTTTGATTAGAATAAGTGTCTTTTATATATATATATATATATAGGAAGAGGTTCAAATGAGAACCCTCTTCATATATGTATGTAATAAATTAAAAAATGAAAAAAAAAAAAACAGAATAACCAAAAAAAAAGAAAAAAAAATACAGAATAATGAAAAAAAAACGAAAAAAAAACATAATACAAAAAACAGAATAACAAATCATCACAAAAAATTATCAAATTATCACAAAAAAACAGAATACAAAAATCAAAACAGAATACAAAAATCAAAACAGAATACAAAAAACAAAAAAACAAAGTATCACAAATAGATTACCGAAAAATTATCACAAAAATATTTGAAATAATCAAAATTAAAGTTACAAAATCATGAATTAAAGTAAACAAACTAAATCAAGTGACCAAAATAGTTGAGTTTATGAATTAAAAACAATAAAACCGAATTAAAATAAATAAAAACGAATTAAAATCAAGTAATGGCAATTAAAGGAAAAAAAAACGAATTAAATTGAACTAATCAATTAAAGGAAAAAAACGAATTAAAATAATCAATTAAAGGAAAAAAACGAATTAAATTAAAAAAAACTCACTTACTTATGGAGTAATGGCAGATTGGGAGAAGCAACAACGCGAGGTGTCTTCAGCGGCGGTCTCGGCGTCGGTAACCGTGACTCAGGCGGTTTCGTTGGTTTTGGGGAATTAGGGTTTTTTTTTTTTTTATTTTGAGAGGTAAGGAAATCAGAATAGGAGATGAGAGATTGAGAGAGAGTTTAGGAGTTTAGGGTTTATTATTAGATTGGGCCTTGAAAACAGGAGAAGGAAATGGGCAGCCCAATAGTAAGTTGCATTTTTTTTTAATTAAAATTTGGAATTCCGAAATTCCGCATTTTTGGAAATTCTATTCCGATTTCGGTCCGGTATCTGGTTTTTTCAGAATTCCGGATCGGAAGCGAAAAAATTTGTACCGAAAATTCGGAATCGTAAATTCCCGCACACCCATAAACATTGTCTTCATGTAGCTATTTACTTATAGCCTGCTAAACAAATTATAATTCACCCTTTGATTCTCATAATAATCATCATCACGTCACCCTTACCCTCTTCCTTCAGCTCACCATCATCACTACCCTTTCTTTTTGCCCACCATCACCATCACCATCACCCTCATCCTCTGCTCATCACCACCCAAAACAACCATTTACCAAAGATCTCCAAATCAAAACCACAAAGCCACCACCACCTCAAGTTAAAAATCCTAGAGCCACCACAATTCCATGACTCATAATTGATGTAGGGGGTTGAATTGGAGACTTGAGGAGGTGGTGTTTGGATTTTGGTAGTAATTTGTGCAGTTTTTGAGAGTTTTGATAAGGGTTTTTTTTCCTAGGGTTTTTTAGTTGAAAAAAAGTGTGAGCCATTTGAAACCATTTTTGTGCTAAAGATTTTGACCAAAAATGGAGGAAGTGGAGAGAGGGTGGTTGGGGTGGTGGTGTTAGAGGATATTGTGATAGCTTAGTGGTGGTGCTAGAGGATATGTTGGTGGTTTGTATTATTTAAGGTTTTGTTTTGTTTAGTTTTTTTTTTCTTTTTTTTTTTTGTTTTAAGGGGTTGATTAGTTTACTTAATTAAACTTTAGTTTATTAAAACATTTATAATATAAGTTACAATCAACCAATTAACAATCATTTTCATCAGGTCATGGAGCAAATTCATAATATAATGTACAACATTGAATTATAATGAGATTGATAAAAATTTTGATTATTATAAGCGAATCGGTGAAAGTTGAGATTTTTTTATCAGTTAGGGCATTTAATTAGCTAAATCTAAACATTTGATTAATTGTTTTGAAACCAATCAAAATGCAACACATGTCTAGTTAAACATTATTACAATTAGCCATTCCTAAGAGGTAATGGATCAAAATTTGCAGAACTTGAGAAACTTCAGATTATAACTAAATTACTCATAGTTCGGATTATTTTGAATAGGCCGGTAAAAGTTGAGATCTTTTTCCATTAATTTTTCCTTTTATTTAAGTACGTATTATCACCAAATTGTCCTTTACTTATAATTTAAAGGTCACGTGATGCACGGGATGTACAAACTTATTTTTCATATATTAAAATCTTTTTAATAAGATATGAACAAAAGTTTTTTTTTTTTTTGTCCGAACAATTTCTTTCGTTAGAAATAAATAGAAATTAAATAATCTATTTTCTTCCGAAGGGGAAAAAAAGATGAGACTTTCAATGGTGACACCAGTAACCCAATAAAATTATGTTATCATGTTTCACTCATAGTCCGTTTGGTAGGGTGAATTGGTGTAAAACGTGTTCTATGAAATTTTCCCCATTTTACATTATTAGGTTTGGAATAAATTATAATTCCCTTTGAACTTTTTTACTTGCTACATTCCAATATATACAGTTTTTGAGACAAAATTTAAATGTTAAGATCTCTAATTTTGTACGTGTAAAATTTATATATTTGTAAAGTATACATCGAGACAAATCAAATAATATCTCATATGATTATATTTTAATATATGTTGAGATGAATCAAACAATATCTCATATGAAGGATATCAATTTTGACACCTTATCCGCCCCTGTATTGCGGCCTCTTACTCGGACATTAACACTATTGGTTGAATCTTCAGCTGTATAAATTTCCGCTTTAACCTGCCTTACTTGCACATAAAGATTGCTAGAATTCTCGGTAGGTTAGCATTAATGCACACATATTGCCTTAAGATGACCATTTTAATTTAATTAGGTTTTTCTAATGCTGGATTTCATGCTTTATCTTATCAGTCATGATTTACACGTACCGGTCTTTTATTAAATCCTAAGTATTAGTGAGACGCAATAATTTGGTATACAATTTCAAGGGATGCGAAGAAGTTAAAGATATATAAAGAAACATGTGTGCATGCAATAGAAGGGGATAGGGGGAACCTAAGTCATGATACTAGGAAAACTTTTAGAGACATGAAATGGTATTTTCTTGTTTGAAGGCCATGAAAGTACATGATACTAAAACTGTTAAAACACATCAACATGACTATGAAAGATAAAATTATAACATGAAAACTAAGAAAACATAAAGACATGTGATAGTATATGCCTTTGTAACATAAAAACCTAAACTATGAACTATAATGAAAACACTTAAGGTGATCTAGACATGATATATAAGAAAGAATTAAAACACAAACATGATCAATGTAAAAGGCTATTATATGACAACTAAGAAAGCATTCAGAACATGATATAAGACATGCATGAAAAAGCTAAAGAAAGCATGGAAAAATTAGAGTAAGGAAAACTAGCTTAAACATGTTACTGAGGGGAAACTAAGTGAAATCATGCATAGTAAAAATCAATAGACACAAATCCACGACCAACTACTGGAATAATCATGTTCATGACTTAATCAATCAGAAAGAATCATGCAATTTGGACTTGTCACGAAGAAAATATAAGACATACATGAAAACAAAAAGAACTAAATTTTGAGGACATGTATGAATAAAAATTTGTGAAGGATCTTAGAAAGAACATACAAAAAAAAAAAATCATGCAATTGGGACTTGTAACGAAGAAAACATAAAGAACTACATTTTGAGGATCTCAGAAAATTACCTTGGACACACATTCTTCAATGCTTTAGGAACACCCATGAGCAATCCCGTGCCCAAAATCCTCCTTGAGCACCAAAAACAAGCCTTTGAAAGTCATCTAATATGGTTTCTGACCTTGAAACAAACTAGTGAAGTGTTTTTTGTGCTGCAGAAAATCTATTTGGTGTTTTGTAGTGAATGTTTTACACAATATAGGGACATCTTTCATAATTGTTGTGTTAGAATCTCAAAGGCTAACTCAAAATATTTTGGGATATAAAAAGGATTTAGTAAATGGATGTTGGAGTAAGTTTCAAGAAGCAAGAGTATTTGTGTATGTAATTGTTGTTGTTTTGTTCTGAAATGGGAGTTACCTATAAATATTCAAGCCCCTCCTGTGCCATGGTAAAGCTTGAGCTTTGCACCATGACGCTAGAGTGCATGTGTCAGAGGGGTATGTGCTCCATGGCGTCGATGGCTTCTCACGCCATGGTGTGAATAGATCGTGAGTTAATGGGGTTGGACTGGTTAACCTGCTCTACAGCGCAAGAGCTGATTTGCGCCATAACGCAGGATGTTAGCAGTCACTAGGTAATTGTCTTTCTGCGCTCTGCGACACGGTGCGCGAGATCATGGTTTTGTAGGGTGGTTAAGATTGTTTGCACTATGACAAAAAGGTGGCTTTATGCTATGTGCAACTGGGCGATGGAAATGTGAGTGGTTAAGCCTTCTGCCACCACGACGCGTGGTGTGTTTTGTGCCATGAAGTAGGAAGATTGTGGAATAAGTGGTTGAGTGGTCAGGGGCGGCAATGTTATGGCACAGGGTGGAATTCGTGCCACATCGTAGTTGGGGTAGCGACTGCTAGCTAGTGACGCAGGAAGGCCCCTGCGTTGTGGCGCAGGCCATGACTTGCGCCACAAGCCGGACATGTGTTTTTGTTTGGACTAAAATTTTTTGATTTGATTTAATTTATTTAATGTATTTTCAATAATCATTTTAATGAAAACTAAAACTTATTTTTTGGGACAACTTTTTATAATTTAGCTTCGAGGCTTCGACTCGGGAATTTTGGTCGCTATTCCTCTCGGTTTTCAATACGTGAAAAGGTTTGGGGGTTCATCATCGCCGTTGTTTTGGGGAAACACATTAATATGTTTACAATAACATGTTTTCCAAGGCTAAAATCGGGCGTGGGTAAACCTAGGTTCACCTAGAACACATGGTAAAAAGAAAACGGTGAAAAATAGATGGGCCCCCAGTAGACCCTTGGAAGCGAAAACAAAAGCGTAAACTAGACGGGACCTAAGTTATCCATAGTTTTAAGAGGTTTTGGAGTCTCGAAAAATAGGTTTTCGAAAATTTCGCACAGTGCCCCTAGGGTCAAAATAGAAATCAGGGATAACTTTTTGGGTTCTAAAAGGTTATAGATGGTCTCGGTAGAGCAAAAAAGAATAATGTGGTCTTTGCTCATGATCTCTCTAAAGGAAACACAACAAGTTTTTCATGCTAAAATCGAACATGGGGATCCTGTATTCACCTAGAAAACTAGGTAGAATTTTGGGGAAGAAACTAGACAGGGCCCAAAAAAATGATTGAAATATTACATGTTGCCATTAGGGAAAAAATAATTACCTCAAATTTCTTTTTGAGGTACAAAAGGTGATAAGACGGTACTTGGAGAGCAAAAAAGACAATTATCTTTTTTAGAAAAATCTCTTTAGAGAGGAAACAAAACAAGCTTTTTGAGGTTGAAACCGCACGTGGAGGTTCATGGGTTCACCTTGAACACTTGGTAAAACAACAAGGCAGAAACTAGAGAGGGTTCGGGATAGATCCCTGGAAACCATAAACGAACACTATTAACTCCTTACCCTCATCCCTAAATCCATGAACGTACTGGTGACCGAACTAACTTTGAAGTCAATTTGCCTTTGATCTAGACACATGGAGTTTTATGAGCTCCCGAAAAGAGTACGGTGGCGACTTGTCTACTGGCTTTGGGTTTATATACTCTACCGTAAGCCGAGCATACTAAAACTACGAAAAAGATATCTGATGTCCATAAAAGGACGCATGAGCCCAATCATGAAAGCCCCGGTTCCAGATGCAAAATGAACATCGAGGCCCAAAACTGGTGGCAAAACAGTCTTAGTCCAAGGTAGGCATGAGAGGGCCTTATGTAAAGCCGAAGTCCCCATGCAATGACCTAGGATCAAGTTGGATTGACTTCGGAAGCAACAAAGCAAGAAAGGGATCACATAACATAGAATGATTGCTCTTTACTTCTTTTTTTGTTCGGAATTTGCTCTTCGCTTTTGTATTTTAAACGACGGGGGTATAAATACCCAAGACAATTATTTTAGGGTTGGGATTTTGATTAGAGTAGCCTCATATTTTCTAAATATTAATATTAAAGAAAACTAGAGAGAGAAAGTAGAGATGGAAACTAGAACGATCTCCATTTTCAAGCTTCTTTTGTAATAAAGAATAAAGATTAAGTTTTTGTGTCATCTTTCTATCCCTTTTCCTTCTACTAATATTTGTATGCTACTTTCTGTAGTTTTTATACTTTGTTGAATTAGTTTTAATCATTAATCATGTTTGTTTTGAGTTATTGCTTTATTTTGATGATTATAGTTTTGTTCTCTGTGATTTGTGACCAGTCTTTTTCTAGAGACTATGGGGATGGGTTTGTGATTATATTTGGGGATTTGTATATATTTTGATGAACGATTGAAATTTGGGTTTGTCAAAATTGGTGTCAAGGAGCTTGAAGGTTCACTTTATTAGTGATTGACTTTTCTGGTATTTTTGGTTTGCAATGTTTTATCTATGACATTTTTGTGATCCAATTTCTTTGCCTAGTGTTAGTAGCTAGAGCACATCAAGGAATTGAGTGTTTGACCAAGGATTAGACCATAGTTGGTCCTTCTCAAGCTAAGGGTTAGTTTTGTAGAATCTTTGGAGCTATTTAAATGAGGTTTCATTATTGAAGCATTCGAGAGATGTTTAGATATATTATAAAGATAATCTCATTCCTCCTAGTTTCATTTCTTTTTATTGTTTTATGTTGGGTAATCCCCTAAAGGGTTATAAAGCCAGAACCATAGCATATAGGCTTCTATTTATTAGATTCCCTCGTAAATTTAATTAATTTGACATGTTTAATTTCTTACTTAGTAGTTGTAGTATAATTCAATAAAATTCCTAAAATTAAACCGCTAAAGCCTTAGTTTGAAAATAATCAAGGTGAATTTTTGCTCCTTGAGTTTGATACCCCTTCTTATACTACTTCGAGGGTTTTATTTGTAAAGGATATAAATTAGTTTATCAGTTCTCCTATAACACTTGGTAAAAAAACAAGAATTTGCCGGGGCAGGGACCGCCTCCGGGAGACAAAAAGGAATAATATATCACCCACAATTTGTTCACACGTTTTAAAGTCCTGGAAAAGAATTGCCAAAATTTTTAAAAGGTGCCCCTAGTGTCGAAATAGGGAACTTGGACAATATTCGAGGTTCAAAAGGCGATAAATTGGTCTTAGTAAAGTGACAAAAAAAATATGTGGCCTTTTTCAAAATCTCTTAGAACAAGGAAATAACAAGTTTTTCAAGGATTCAACCAGACGTAGGGGATTCTGGTTTACCTAAAAATTTGTAAAAAAGCGGCTGGGTATTACTTGTGCCTAGGACAGCCCTCCCAAAAGCCTTTTTTAATTTAATTTATATCCAAAAACACATAAATTTATATCTTAGAAAATTTGAAAGGGTATAATAAACAAAACTAACCAAATGAGTAACTTAATATTACACAAGGGGCAAAACTTAAAGGAAAAATTGATTATAATAATCCTATCTTTTTCACATTCAAAAATAATAATCCCACCTTTTCATTATCTCACAACATCCCACCTTTATGCCTTATTTTATTTTATTGGTCCGTACTGGTTAACAACTTAATTAGTATGTAATCTTTTATAGATTATATAAACTATATTCCTGAGCCTCAATCATTTGCTTAAACTTTCGGTTGAGTTGGTCCTCAAACAATCTTGACATGTGGCATTACATGATTGGTGAATTTTGTAATCAAACAAAAAAAAAAACCAACACCAAACCACCCTCTCTCAGACTCTCTCTACTCTCCAAAACCCAGAAACAATCCTATTCGATGGCAACAACCAACATGCAACAACTCCACCTTGATCTTCTCTCTCCTCCCACCTCAGTTGTGTCTCTCTACTGAAAACCCACACCCTTTCTTTCTCTCTCCTCCTCCAAACCCTCTTCTTCCTCCTTCCTTTATCTCCCCTCCTCTCGAACACCGCCTCAAACCCATCTTCGAAACACGAAAAACGAGGAACCTAATGAAGTCCCAATGAAATCACCTTCACCCTTCATCTTCTCTTCTTTTCTGCTAAAATTTGAGTTTTTTATTTTTAGATTTGTGAGTTTGGTTAGGGGTTCAATTAGTGTTTAATTGGATGCTCGAATTAGTTGATTTGATTAAGGGTTACTGGCTATTAATGGTGGTGGTGTTGGAGGTTAGTGAGTGGCTAACTTGGTTATTAGGACCTAAGTGAGTGGGTGGTTGGGGTTTGAGTGGGTAGCTGGGGGCTCGTTTGTGGCGAGGCTCAAAATTTTGTGCGGTGGGTGGTTTTTAGATAGGGTTCAAATGGTGCCGGTGGGTTGTGGTTATGGAGGGTGGTGCATGGTGCAATGGCGGAGGTAGTGTCGGGGATTGTGGTGCAGTTGGGATGTGATGTAGGGGGTTGTGGTGAAGATGGGAGGTGGTGTAGGGGGCTGTGGTGCAGATGGGAGGTGGTGGTGTTGATGAAAGGTGGTGTAGGTGGTTGTGGTTGCCTTTAGGAGATATTGTAGGTGGCAGTTATGGTGGTGTAGTTAGTTGTGATTTTAAACATAATTGTATTTTATTTTTTATTTATGTCAGTTTAATTAATTAAAAAATGAAAAAATGGAATAAGATAACTTGAAGTTCAGGTCACCGGTAAAAAGGACAAATAAAAGAAAATGATGTAGAAAGATTTGACTGTTATTTCGAATGTGAAAAAAAGACGGAACTATTAAAATCAATTTTTTCAAACTTAAAAAGATTGGTTAGTTCAAGAACACAATTGAGAAATTTGGGAAAATTATGGGGTATAGCTTATAAAACGCAACGTCCGAATTGTACAACTTAGAACAAAGCCTAAATAAATATATATCAATGCACATACCAAAACAACAAAGTAGTTACTTTTTAGCTTTATAATTATAAATCATAATGCTATAAGATGTGTGTTTAGGAAAGTTTGCATATCTACTGAATACTATTTGAGCTCACAACTATTATAAAAGCTACTTCGCTGTTCAAAAATTCTTAATTAGTTGCTTGTTTGGTATGTGTGTAGATTATACAGATCTAAACAAGGCGTGCCCAAAAGATTGCTTCCCCTTGCCAAAGATAGACAAGCTAGTTGATTCCACAACAGGTCATGCATTAATGAGCTTTATGGATGCTTATTCTGGCTTTCATCAGATCCCCCTATATAAAGAAGATCAGGAGAAAACTGCCTTTGTCACTGAGCAGGGAGTGTATTGTTATCAAGTTATGCCCTTTGGGTTAAAAAATGCCCCGGTGACCTTTCAGAAGTTAGTAACCACGGTCTTTTCCAAGCAAATTGGGAGGAATCTTGAGGCATACATTGATGATATGATCATAAAAAGCAAGCTCAGTGGCGAGCACACCAAGGACCTCAGAGACACTTTCGAAAAGGAAGCACAACATGAAGCTAAACCCCAAGAAATGTGTGTTTAGAGTGACCAAGAGAAAGTTTTTGGGGTTATTGGTGGATGAGAGAGGGATCGAAGCTAATCCAGACAAAATCCAAGCAGTAGTAGATATGAAGGCGCCCACACGTGTAAAAGAAGTCCAAAAATTGACAGGGTGTTTGGCGGCACTAGGAAGATTCCTATCGAGATCTGGGGATAAATGTCACCAGTTCTTCAACACTATCCGGAAAAAGGCAACGTTTGAAAGGACGCTAGAGGCAGAAGAGGCGTTCGTGTCCTTAGAAAGGCATCTCCATTCGCTACCAAGGCTGGTCACTCCTTTGGTAGGTGAAACATTGTTTGTTTACCTGGTGGTGTCAGGGGTGGTGGTGTCTGCAGTTTTGGTCGCCGAAAGAAATAAGATACAAATACCCGTGTACTTTATCAGCCATGTGTTAGAAAGTGCTGAGCAAAAGTATCTGCTCATTGAAAAAGTTAGGTTGGCTTTAATCAAAGCCAGTAAAAAATTGCGTGCTTATTTTCTGGGCCACAAGCTTATAGTCCTAACCAATCAACCAATCAAGCAAGCTATGAGAAACAAGGAATCATCTAGGAGAATGTTAAGATGGGAAGTTGAGTTAGGGGCGTTTAAGATAGAATATGAACCGCGGAAGGCCATCAAAGGCCAAGCCTTGGCAGATTTTATAGTGGAAACAACTCAACCTGAAGGGTACTTAGAGAAAAAGGACTAATGGACCTTACATGTAGATGACTCATCTACCCAGCAAGGGGCTGGAGCAGGTATTATATGTCGATCCCCAGAAGGCGATGTGTACGAATATGCAATGAGGTTNTTTATTTTTTATTTATGTCAGTTTAATTAATTAAAAAATGAAAAAATGGAATAAGATAACTTGAAGTTCAGGTCACCGGTAAAAAGGACAAATAAAAGAAAATGATGTAGAAAGATTTGACTGTTATTTCGAATGTGAAAAAAAGACGGAACTATTAAAATCAATTTTTTCAAACTTAAAAAGATTGGTTAGTTCAAGAACACAATTGAGAAATTTGGGAAAATTATGGGGTATAGCTTATAAAACGCAACGTCCGAATTGTACAACTTAGAACAAAGCCTAAATAAATATATATCAATGCACATACCAAAACAACAAAGTAGTTACTTTTTAGCTTTATAATTATAAATCATAATGCTATAAGATGTGTGTTTAGGAAAGTTTGCATATCTACTGAATACTATTTGAGCTCACAACTATTATAAAAGCTACTTCGCTGTTCAAAAATTCTTAATTAGTTGCTTGTTTGGTATGTGTGTAGATTATACAGATCTAAACAAGGCGTGCCCAAAAGATTGCTTCCCCTTGCCAAAGATAGACAAGCTAGTTGATTCCACAACAGGTCATGCATTAATGAGCTTTATGGATGCTTATTCTGGCTTTCATCAGATCCCCCTATATAAAGAAGATCAGGAGAAAACTGCCTTTGTCACTGAGCAGGGAGTGTATTGTTATCAAGTTATGCCCTTTGGGTTAAAAAATGCCCCGGTGACCTTTCAGAAGTTAGTAACCACGGTCTTTTCCAAGCAAATTGGGAGGAATCTTGAGGCATACATTGATGATATGATCATAAAAAGCAAGCTCAGTGGCGAGCACACCAAGGACCTCAGAGACACTTTCGAAAAGGAAGCACAACATGAAGCTAAACCCCAAGAAATGTGTGTTTAGAGTGACCAAGAGAAAGTTTTTGGGGTTATTGGTGGATGAGAGAGGGATCGAAGCTAATCCAGACAAAATCCAAGCAGTAGTAGATATGAAGGCGCCCACACGTGTAAAAGAAGTCCAAAAATTGACAGGGTGTTTGGCGGCACTAGGAAGATTCCTATCGAGATCTGGGGATAAATGTCACCAGTTCTTCAACACTATCCGGAAAAAGGCAACGTTTGAAAGGACGCTAGAGGCAGAAGAGGCGTTCGTGTCCTTAGAAAGGCATCTCCATTCGCTACCAAGGCTGGTCACTCCTTTGGTAGGTGAAACATTGTTTGTTTACCTGGTGGTGTCAGGGGTGGTGGTGTCTGCAGTTTTGGTCGCCGAAAGAAATAAGATACAAATACCCGTGTACTTTATCAGCCATGTGTTAGAAAGTGCTGAGCAAAAGTATCTGCTCATTGAAAAAGTTAGGTTGGCTTTAATCAAAGCCAGTAAAAAATTGCGTGCTTATTTTCTGGGCCACAAGCTTATAGTCCTAACCAATCAACCAATCAAGCAAGCTATGAGAAACAAGGAATCATCTAGGAGAATGTTAAGATGGGAAGTTGAGTTAGGGGCGTTTAAGATAGAATATGAACCGCGGAAGGCCATCAAAGGCCAAGCCTTGGCAGATTTTATAGTGGAAACAACTCAACCTGAAGGGTACTTAGAGAAAAAGGACTAATGGACCTTACATGTAGATGACTCATCTACCCAGCAAGGGGCTGGAGCAGGTATTATATGTCGATCCCCAGAAGGCGATGTGTACGAATATGCAATGAGGTTCAAATTCAAAGCCTCCAACAATGAGGCAGAGTACGAAGCCCTATTGGCTAGAATCAGGATGTGCAAGGCAGCTGGGGCAATAAAACTAAACGCCATATCAGACTCCCAGGTAGTAGTGAGCCAAGTGAATGGTCAGTTTGAAGTAAGGGAAGATGCCATGGTTAAATATTAATAGTGGTGAAGAAAGAGGTCAAAGATCTCGTTGAATTTACCCTCAGCCATGTCCCAAGAAGAGACAACAATCAAGCTGACGTCCTAGAAAAATTGGCAAGTTTTGCAGCTGACGACACCCCAAGGTCAGTATTTTGGGAAGTCAAAGAGAAGAGAAGTGTAGGAGAAGAAGTCACCTATATTGATAGAAGCAACACCTGGATGGATGGAATAATGGCGTACAAGACCTCGGGCGCCCTTCCCGAAGACAAAGTGCAGGCCAAATACATCAAAGCTAGGGATAAGTGGTTCATAATATGTAATGGGGCTCTCTTCAAAAATTCTTTCTCTCGCCCTCTGCTGAAATGCGTCTCTCAGGAAAGTAGGAGAAAAATCCTAGAGGATTTACACCAAGGGCAATGCTCCTCCCACATAGGAGCTGGCGCGCTAGCAGAAAAAGCATTGCGAACAGAGTACTTTTGGCCAACAGTCAGAAGGGATGCATGGGAAATAGTTCAAAAGTGTCACAAGTGTCAGATCTTTGCAAATCTGCACCAAAAGACGGCGAGCTACCTCAATCCCATTCTAAGCCCTCTTCCCTTTGCCAAGTGGGGCATGGATATCCTTGGACCCTTTCCTCAAGCGACGGGCCAACGAAAAATTGTTTTGGTAGCAGTAGATTACTTTACCAAATGGGTTGAGGCTGAATCTCTCTGAAACATAACCACTAATGATGTAAAGGGGTTCATCTGGAAGAATATTATCACTCGATATGGCGTGCCTCAATCCATTGTTTTCGATAATGGAAAACAATTTGAGAATGATCGCCTTAAGGATTGGTTGAGAGATCAGGGGATACACTCCCACTTTGCAGCAGTAGGACACCCATAAGCAAACGGTCAAGTAGAATCTTTCAACAAAATCCTTTGCGTAGGAATCAAGAAAAAGTTGGAGGATGCAAAAGGGTTGTGGGTAGAGGAACTTCCTATTGTCCTATGGTCTATAAGGACCACGGCCAAAAATTCAACCGGCGAGACTCCTTTCACCTTGGTATGTGGGGCAGATGCAGTACTGCCAATAGAAATGCAGGAGCCCACTTTAAGGGTGATGTTGTATAATGAAGACGCCAACTGGGAAATGCTAAAATTACATCTAGACTATCTCCCAGAAGTCAGAGGAAATGCCCTACTTTGCGAACAACTATATAAGATACGAATGAGTCGTGAGTTCAATAAGACAGTCAAGATACGCCAACTTAAGAAGGGCGACCTGGTGCTGAGGAAAATGGAAGCAGTTGGGTGAGCAAATGAACAGGGGAAATTAACACCAAATTAGGAGGGACCTTATAAAATAGCAGAAGAAATTCATGATGGAACATTCAAACTAGAAAGGATGAATGGACACCGCCTCCCTCGAACGTGGAATACAGACACACTCAGGAAGTATCAAATATAAATGTAACATCAAAAGGATGTTTTGAAAAGATTTAAATGAAAAAGGAAAGGATATTAGAAATATCTAAAGTCATCTTATAAGACCTCAAACGGCGTTCAAACGCTGGGGCAATTATCTTGTAAGACCTCAAATTGTCGTTCAAACGTTGAGGCAACCATATTATAAGACCTTAAATGGCGTTCAAACACTGGGGCAATTATCTTGTAAGACCTCAAATTGTCGTTCAAATGTTGAGGCAACCATATTATAAGACCTTAAATGGCGTTCAACGCTGGGGCAATTATCTTGTAAGACCTCAAAATAGCGTTCAAACGCTGAGGCAACCATATTATAAGACCTCACATGGCGTTCAACGCTGGGGCAATTATCTTGTAAGACCTCAAAATAGCATTCAAACGCTGAGGCAACCATATTATAAGACCTCAAATGGCGTTCAAACGCTGAGGCTATTACAATTGGCGTCAAAAACACGCCTACGCATTCACAAGACCCTGAAGGGCGCTTAATGGGAGACAAATCTAGAACCTCATCTAACGGGGCAACTAAAACACTCCCATAATTTCTTAAGATGTCATATGCAAGAATTACGATGGCGCCTCGGGTTAATAAGAGGAGAAACGATTGACAAGTAATAGCTTAAACTTGATAAGGTTTAGGGGCAATCAAGGTAGTTGATTTTTGACACTATCCCTTAAAGACCGAGTAAAAATCAACAATACATTTTGTTTAAACCTTACCAAGTTCAGAGCTCCCATATCCGCATATAAGGCGCTAAAGTTGGGGCAATCACTATAGGTGATTTTGCCTCTAACTCTTTTTAAGTCAAAATCATCCAAACAAAAACTTTAGCGCCCTCATATGATTAAAGTAGTTGATTAAAATATAAAGCAAAAAAAAAAATGATAAAAGAACGCCATAATAAGTCAGAAAAAGGATCATGCATATTATTAAATTCTACAAAATCTTTGCAGAAAGTAAAGCTTTGAAAAGTACAAAATTACAAAGAGATGAACTAAGATGAAGGGGGGACAGGGGCACCATGTGTTGGACTATCAGTTATAGCCACAACTTCACTGGGAGGGGCACTCTGCTCGCCTGGCGTTTTGCTCTCAGCCTGATCAACGGGGCGATCAGACTCTTCCTCTTATTCTTCCTTAATAGAAGTTAATTCAAAAAAAGAAGGAGGGTCATCATTGTTCTGCTTGGCCAAAAAGGCCCTGCTAACATAATCAAGCAAGCACTCAAAATAAGAAAAATCCACTTTTTCTTCACTTTGGCGATAGCAAAGTTCCCATGCCTCCTTCACTAAGTTCTTCATATCAGTCATCCCTTCATCATAGATGCCAATGGATTCGTCTTGAAGTTAGTTCATGCCAGTTTTTAGAGTGTTGATTTGGCACTCTAAATCTTTTTTAGAACGGGTGAGCTCCTATTTCTCGCCAATGGTGTTGTTATATGCTGATTGAAGTTCAGAGTGGCCCTTCAGTTTTTTTTTCTAACTCTTTGTTAGCTTTTTTGCAAGCTCGCCACCTTGGAATCAGCATCAGCACCCCTCTTGGCCTCAGTCGCCAACTTCGCCTCAGCAGCCTTCCTGGGTGCAACAGCAGACGCATAAGCGACGTCGGAAGAACCCTTGTCCTGAAGCATGTTGGTATAACTACTATTCATAATGTCACAGCAGCCCTTCATCTTTAGGTAAGAGGCGTCCTTCTCTTGGCGCTCTTTTTCCCATTTAGCTTTCAGCTCAGTAACCTCGGCTGAAAGTTGGTGACTTTGTTCAGAAAGTTTCAAAGCCTCAGCAAGTGCTTCGCGCTGCTTGCTCGCCCAGTTGGCAAAAATTTCAAGACGAAACATAACCTTCAAAAAAATAAAGGGGATTAGTAAAGCAAACTAATAGTTGCATAAACGAAAGAAAATTGTAAGTCAAGTTAAAATTTCTTACATTGGCAAGATCCATGAGGCATGGGCCCAACAGTCCATCCTTGGCGCCCTTTAGGCCTTCAGTATAGCCTTCAAGGGCACACTCAAACATGCCCACCAGCATGTTCCTTTTGTCTGTAGAGGTTAAGCGCACCGAGGATGTACTCCCAGTCTCCACAGTGGCAGGAGATTCCATTGAACAGTCCATAGCTGGGATTTCTGAACGAGCGACCAGAAAAACAGAGACACGAGGATCTGTAGGTGAATAAATGATGGAGTCGGAAGATGACTGATAAGTACGTACAAAATTGGGTGTAAAAGAATTACCAGACTGTTGGGCTTGCAGCATGGTGGCTGCTGACATGTTTTCCTTCACCTTGTCAGCCAAAACTTCCAGGACGCCGACATCCAAGTCGGCGCCTGCAGGGGCTGATTGAGAAGGGCCAGCCCTGGGGGGCTCAACGCCCTCCTTAGCAGATGGGGCAGGCGTGGACTTGGAGGAGGACCCCGCCAGTTTGGATTGTGGGAGAGTGTTGGTTTGTTTGGGTTTGGTTTTTTGTTTGGATGGAGAGGGGGCGTTGGATGGTTGAGGGATGGTTTCTTTAGATTTTGGGGGAGAAGGGGCAGCAGGTGTGGAGCTGTGTCCCACCTTTGGTAAGGATGGCGAGGGGGTGGTCACCTCGCCAAAAGTAGGTTTAGCAGCAGGAGTTGGGGCCATCTCCTTTGGCAAGGAAGGACGGGAAGATGAAGGAGCTTTGGGCTTGGTCGCCACATGTTTTATCCTTTTGCGTTGGCTTGGAAGCACAAGAAAAGAGTGCTTCCTTTTCCCAGGATTAACACCCCCACTTGGAGGGGGAGTCTCCTTCTTACTCTTCTTTGGAGAAGGCGTAGGGGCAGTTTGTTTCCCCTTCGACTTCTCCACGCCCCCAACAGATGCAGAGGCGTTCATTTTTCCCTTGCCTTTACCCTCGCCAGCTGAAGAGGCAAGGGTGGCGGCTTTCTTTGGCCCTGACTCCATTATAGACACGCCAGGTCGTTTTGACGAAGGAGCCTTCATGTTACCCGCCGCATTCTCCTAATAAAACCACCAACGTAAGTAAAGCTTATAGACATAGAATTGAAAATAAAGATTTAATAACTTAGCCAGGAGGCAGATGGTGAGAGTAAGTACCTTCTTCAAGGCGAGTTTCTCTGTCAAGCTCATTATCTTCCGACGAGCCAATAAGTCCCTCACAGCCTCCATGGTGTTCTCTTCGCCTTTCTCTTCTGGTTTAAGGCGTGCCATGGCTTTTTCTATAAATAAAAAAAAATAAAAAAAAGGAAAAAGAGGAAACATGAGAAATAAAAAAAAAAGAGAGAAAGGGTACAAAACAACCACAACAAAAGAAAAAGGGCGCGTAGCAAGAAAATGGTAATTTTTAAACTATCAGGTACCTTTCTCTAACTTGGCGCAGAGACCGGTGGCGCAAAGAAAGAAGTTGTTATTTAGTAAATGAGGAAGAGGCACCCAATTGGCAGGACATTCCATGTCCTTTGAGGACGCCTTAAAATAAGCTCGGGTGCGCTCCTCCCCGGCGGTCAGGTGTGGAATTGCACGGGATTTACCCAGATGCTTGGCGTTATCATTCCATCTACCATAACGGCCCGCCTTGTCTAAGTCACTAGTCACAAAAAAGACAAACTTGACCTTCCACTCCTTAAGGTTGGAGGTCCTGTCTATCACAGTCCTACAATACGGGCGGTTGGAGATGGTGTACCAACTATACCCAACAACAGGATTACGGACCCTATTAAGGAAATGAAGAGAGTGGAAGGCGTTGAAGGAAAGGGTCAATTTCTTCAACACACAAGTGGCGTTGAAAGAGTTAATAAAGTGCCAAGAGTTTGGGGACAGTTGGGCTATCCCAATGTCATATTCGTCCAAAAGGGTATCTACAAAGGGGTGAGTGGGGAACCTAAGTCCAAATAGAAGGGCGTCCTTGTAAACCCCAAACTCATTAGGTTGTGTTTCAGTAATGGTGGCGTCTCGAAGGGGGTCAATCATTTTAATGTGCTTTGGCGCTTGGATCATTTTTAGGATAGAAGGATTGAACCTCCACTTCCTGTTGCTCGCCAACTTGGTTCCTCTGAGCCTCGCCGGGAGGACCGGCGAATAGAGCTTTAGTGTCTTCAGAAAGATCTCGTCCTTTGGAAGGCGCCTTTTCATAAGAAGAAGAGGAAACCACCATTGTGCGATATCTTCTAGCACAATTTTTTGTTCTAACCATAGAATTCTGCACACAAGAATTAAAAGGTGTGAGATTCTGAAATATTAGAGGTGGCGAGCTATCAAGAGTGGAAGAGGCGAGATACATGGCTCTCACCCCATTGAAACCAGATGAAATAGGGTTCCCTTCACCCCACAAAACCCTTCTTTTGGCTGAGGGATGAAGATATACCCCATTGGAGGAAGAAGCTGAACCCATATGAAGTAGGAAAATCGAAACGAAAGGAAGGAGATAAATAAACGAAGATGGAAGAGAACAATACCTGAGCAACTCTTGAAGAAACCGGAGCACCACAAGATTGGGAAACGGAAACCGACGAACTGCTACCACGAAATAGAGATTGACCAAACCTTAGTCACTATCACACACAAAGAATGGCAGAGTTTACACTAAATTCTGAAAGAAACCTAACTATTTTCAGAGAAAACTTGAGAAAATAGTAAAATTAAGGAAGAACAAATGAGGGGATTACAAAGAAGGGAGAGATATTTATAGCAATTAAAGGGGGGCATAAAAGACCTTTTCTATGAAACTGAAAAGGTAGGGGCAATTCCGACCAAGCCTCAAAGGAAAAGTACAAAAAGTACGCCTCCTTTTCTCTTCCTCGAAAACCGTTTTGTAATCATTCAAGACCCTTCATTAATTAGTTGTAATCATCAAACCCCTTCATAAATTAGCTGTTAACCACCTATTCGAATTCAACGGCTTGATGTGGGGCAAATGTTATATACCCATCTAACGTTTCAGATTAAAGCATTAAACTAATTTGTGTGACAAAATGTGGGTCAATGGATGGAAGACACGTGTCCTCTATAAAACAAAAAGGATAAGGCAGAAAGCCAAGTGGGAAGAGGAAACCCCCATTACACGCCGGGTAATCCTCCTACCCTCCCTATCAGAGGAAAGAGGAGAACAGTCCTCTACTGTACAAAGGGTAAAATAGTGTACCTTCATGAGTATAAATACCCATGAAAAACCAGAACATTGGCATTCAATTCGCATTCATTACAAGCATTTATTGAGCTCTCTCTCTCTCTCTCTCTCTCTCTCTCTAACTCTCTCTCTAACATTATCTAAACAGTTACTTACTTAGGCATCGGAGGGGGATAAATCCACCAAGGATTTATTCCTTTGTGCAGGTACCTCAGGGCGTTAAACTTTTACTCGCCAGGCGCATCAGTGACCGCGCCATCTTCCCACTCGCCAGCTTGGACGACAGCTCACCACGCCAAGTCAATAACTCAAAGCTTAGTCTGTAGCATTACTGTGTGATCTCCTTAATTAAGAATCCCTTAAATTGTAATCTAATATCATTCGTAATAAAATAACATTTTATTTTTATTAATAATGGGGCTCACTATAACTAATAGATTGAATTTTCTTTTATAATAATTATTATAATATCAAAATATACTTTAAAGATTTTCAACTTACATAGTAATCTATTTCTAATTATTAGCTATTTTTACTATCATATTTAGGGGTGATTATCGGTTGAGCCGAGACCGAGCTTTACTAAGTTCAGATCGTGTTTACTTAAGCTTTTTCGAGTTCAAGCCAAACTCGAAAACTGTCGAGCTGAACTTTAACCAGGTGTTGACCGAGCCTTTAACGAACTGTTCACGAACAAGTTATGCTAAATATTATTTTTGGTTTTCTACTCTTCTTTACTATTCTTCTTAAAGTTTTCTTTATGCAATCAATTTGCTAACGGTCTCATATGTAATATGTAAGGTATTTATTATTGTGTATTTATACATAATATATAAATTTTTAATATAAAACAATAATCGAGCTTGTTCACAAGCTTTTCGAGTCGAGCTTGACATAGCTCAGCTTGGTTTGTTAAGGTTTTGAGCTGAGCTCAGCCTCAAATCGAGCCACAAGCCCACAACGAGCCGAGCTTTAACCGAGCTGAGCTCAAACCGTGGCTCATTATCACCCTTAATCATATTTTGAAATACTTATTAAAAAAATTATTTAATATATATAGATATGTTATAGAAAATGGGGTTTTATAGAGATTATTTGTGGGAGAGAATAATAGACCTGTATTCTTATTCAATAATATATACCCCTTATACCCCTTATGTATAATCTAGATTATTCTGGAAAATAGGGTTAGTTTACAAGAAACCCTTATTGTCTATATATAATCCACGACTCCACGAGTAATTGCTACTTTTAGGCTCTGTTCTCCTCAACTTATTTTTGCTTATCTGAACTTATTTTTACTGATCTGAACTTATTTTTGCTGAACTGAACTTATTTTTACTTATCTGAACTTATTTTTGCTGAACTGAACTTATTTTTACTGAACTGAACTTATTTTTACTGAACTGAACTTATTTTTGCTGAAAATAAGTAAAAATAAGACGAGGAGAATAGGGCCTTTGATTGTGAACTACTTGTTTTCACTTCAGTTTCTTTGGTAGGAGTGATTTGGACATAAACGAAGGAAAACAAAAGCTCTTTTTGGCTAATGTTTCGTTTTGAGGGGTTTTAAATTTATAACATTGATAAATTTAGCAAAATATATCAAGCAAGTATGAGGTCAATAAACAAGCAAAAATAGTGGGGCCTGCACATTTCTTTTATGGGCTCCTTACATGTGACTTGACCTGTAAATCGTGTCGTGTCATTTTCGTGTCGTGCCAATTACTTAAACGGGTTGAGCTACTCCAACCCTAACCCGACCTGTTCAATAAATGAGTCGTGTCGTGCCAACCTATGTACTTAAATGGATTTACACCCTTGACCCAAACCCGCTAATAACGGGTCGATTTCGTGTCGAGTTAGCATGTCATGCCATTTTTAACACACAAAAGTAAAAAAAACTAGGTGGAATCGTGCCGTGTCATGTTGACCTGTTTACATAAACGAGTTCAACCTCTTCAACCCTAACCCTGTTTAATAAATGAGTCGTGTAGTGTCAACCAGTATACTTTCACGAGTTATATTCCTTGACCCAAGCCCTTTAATAAAGGGTCGTGCTCGTGTCGTGTTGGCGGGTCGTGTCACAAATTTACAGGTCTACATGTGACTCTTTTTTAATGTGCTAAAAATTTTGGTAAATTTATCAATGTGATAAATTTAGAATTTTCCTTTAGTTTTAAAAATTAGATGAGATTGATCGAGGATTTAGAAGGGAAATTCTTAATTTATCAATGTTATAAATTTATAATATTGATAAACACTCACATGTAAGAGACTCCATGTAAGAAATGTGAGGGTTCCATTATTTTTACTTATTTACTAGCCTCATAATTGGTTGATATATTTCCCTAAATTTAACAATGTAATAAATTAAAAACCCATGGTTTTAGAAGAAAAAGAAATATATCATCATCAACTAATTTTTTATTTTTTTACTTTCATTTTCTCTCAAAATTAGAGGGATTTAGGAGGAAAAAGAATGTGAAGCTATAATAAAATAATTGTCGAACCATGGAATTACATCTCATTTTATTCAAAGAGTGAGGGATGAGTGGATAACTCAGTCGGTCAAAGCTTTTTCATTGTTTATGGAGATTCTAGGATCAATTCTCACCACTCACCCTTGTGGCTCCATAATTAAAAAAAAAAAAAGTAATTCCATGATTAAAAAAAAAGAGAGAGAGAAATAAAGCATTTTAGGGCTTGTTCATATTTATTGAAAAATAACTAAACTGAACAAGCCCTTATTCTATTCAATTCCTTATTTTTAAATCAAGTACGAAAAAATAGACTTAATTTGCTTTTCCTTCACTTCCTTTCTCCTGCGTTTATAAAAATGAACTAAAAAAGCTCTAAATAATATATATATATATATATATATATATATATATATATATAACAGCTTAGAGTGTTGATAAGTAATATATATATAACAGCTTAAACTGTTAATTAATATATTTAAGGACAAAGCATAGTATACAAGTTATATATTGACTAAGTTACTTCAAAGCCAATAATAAATTAAACTAAATCAAACACGAGAGTTGAAATCGTCTCAAACATCTTTCATAATTACTTAGGAAAATAATGGTGTCATGGTCCTCAACCACTCAATTCAAATTATTATAATATAGTATCATCTATGTAACCCTCGCCAACAAAATTATCGACATAGTCCTTGAACTACTAGAAAAGGTCAAACTTGTAATATTGTTGGTTGATTTTGGAAAGAGAAATTTATGCCTCATGAGTACTATTTCATGACCACTTTCTTGTGCATGAAAGTCAAATTAATTGGACTAGCCAAAAAAGGATTGGATGTTGTATATGCCATTTTACCATGCTAGCTAATGGCCTAGTGTTACTTATATTCTTCCTATTGCCTGTATAATTAACACCGAAATAATACTATAACTACGGCATGCTTAGAATAGAGGTAATGCATTACGAGAGTCACTAAGTCAAACTTGATAAAATGAATGTAGATGGTGATGATTAGAGCTGTCAAACAGTTTAACGGTCCAGTTTTGGTTCTACCCAATAGTTCAATTTGTTTCAGTTCAAATAATTTTAATTAATTTTTCTTTCTTTCAATTTAATTCAGTTAGTTTTCATTTAAGTTCAGTTCAATTTATTCAAAAACCAATACATTTCAATTGATTTGAAATTATAACCAATTCAATCAGTTGAATAACAGAAACAATACAATTAAGTTAACTTTTGATATCATAATTGATTGTTAATTCAATTTAAAAAATAAAATTTCACTAAAATTTGACAGGGAAGTGTCTTTATTTTTCACTTAGAATTAATGAGGAAAATATACTTTTCACTAAAATTTGGGTGAAAAATTTAATTTACACTAAAATTTAGGTCAAATACTCAATTTAGGTTATATTATCTCAATTATTAATTCATCAATTACATTCAGTTTTTTGGTATTTCAGATCAGTTTCAATTTAGAGCAGTTGATTTCAATTCAATATAATTTCTTCAGTTCAATCATTTTATTTATCTTAACCGATAAAAGTTCACCTTTTCAGTTATCGATTCATCTTCAGTTCAGTGAAATTAAGTCATTGGTTACCTATTTCCGGTTAAATTTCACAGTGAGGTGTGATATATCAAGAGGATAGTTGGCCCGGAGGACAATTGTATTTTTTGCTGACTTGAAAACTTAGCATTCTGACTTGAATTTAAAAATAATTTAGAAACTTGCAAACTTTGTATCATGACTAGATAAAAATTGTGACTTAAAACATATTTATTTTGACTTAAAAATACATGTTTCTGACTTGAAATATTTTATAAAACGAAATTAGCCTCATCTGGGCCAGATGTGCTATGGATAAAATACTTTATCATCGGAAAAATCATTAATGACGGTGAAAATTAACACCCCACCCCGGAATGAAGATGATTATACCCCTTCCTCATCAGTCATCACTACCTATTTTTGTTACAATTTCACCATTACCGCTTCTTATTTCCATTATACCCTCCCAAAGACACCTTCATTTGTGTCAATTTTGACTTTTTAACATCCCTTAATTAGTATATATCTTCAATCCAAACATGCCCTTAACAATAATGAATATACTTTACAACTATGCGTCCTTGCATTGTCATGGTTGAGGATTATACCCGATATGAGAATTTTGCTTCTATCGCGGCAGAGTGAATTTCACCTTTGCCATTGGGATGCCAAAGCCGAACATTACATCTCTTTCTTTCATTTTGAATATTTAAAGACCTGTATAATTGAAACATAATTATAAGAATTTTTTTAATAATATTATATGTAAGTATGTTCAACTAAATTAAAATATTTTATAATATTTAAGTGAGTTGAGTAATGTTGATTGTCATAATTTTATGCTTCTTCTACTCCGTTTCACTTGCAAATTATGCTTTTGGCATGTATTTAAAGTTAGTGATTTGAGTGTGTAAACAAGCAAATTAATCAATTACCCTTGAGGTTTTAACGGCTTTTTCGATCATCAGGTACCCTTGAGATTTTACAAAATTCATCGGGTACCTTCGCAATTTCAAAATTTTACTAGGTAACCATGAGGTTTGTATAAAATGAATCAAACACCATTAATGACTAACACTGTTAAAGGAACCGTTAGTTTTAAAAGTCATTAATCTAAAAGCTTACTAATAAAAATCAATTAACTCTAATAAAAATCTTCTTCTTCATTAAATTAATTTTTTTCTACTACTCTCCATCTTTATCTTCTTCCTCCTATTAGAAATATGACTAGTGGCAAACAAAAAAGGTAGGAGCTTTAAACTTATCTCGAAAGAGTGGCTGTAGCGTGACAAAAGATCACTGCCCTAAAGTCGAATTTGCCCCGTACTCATACACACGGACTCATGGCAATCGACCCCCAGGGATACACAACCTTTGTTCCAAAGGTGTACTACAATGGAACAAATTGAGAACAAAATCGAACAATGCCCAAAGAAGCTTTTATGTGTTTAGATTTTGTAGTGAAATTTGGTTATGTATGTCTTTTCTTGAGGTAGAGGCCTTTAGGATTTAAAGAAAAGAATTTGAGGTCACTTCTCTTATTTTTCCATGTGGGACAAGAGATTATTTTATATGAGAGCATATGGGGTTAGCACTTATATTTTTTCCATGCGGGATTGTATTATTTTGTACTATTATACTATATTCTTTTGAAACATTTTGTGGAGTTCTCTTCAACTCCAATACTAACTCCAACATTCACCCACATGATTCAAAAGAATGAAAGGGCTTAGAAATATAGTTTCCGTAAGGCATTGAAGATGTAAGTCGTGAAGTATCAATGTCTTTTGGACTTGAATTGATACCAAGTGTTTACAAATATATTCTACAGCCACATTAGGTGGAAATTCCTGAACCTAAAGTGGAGTTTCTATGAACACACTTGCACACTTAACTTTATCTCAAAATCGATAGAGTTCCCGCATCACAATGTCATAATAGTGTCCCTCACATTGCCTAGGTTTTCATGAACGCTCTAGAGATCCCAAGCCTCAAGGACCTCATAGGGGTAGGACAAATTCCCCACATTCACATAGGTAAGTTCATCAAGTTTGTACTCATCACAAACCACCATATATGGCTATGAACTTATTAAGAGCTAATAATGCTCATCCTTCCATATATTATCAAGTGTACCACATCACTTTTATTATCAAGGAATGGTAATTGTACACAACTCAAGATAATTTATGATTTCATTTGACCCTTTTGAACTTAGGTAATTCTAAGTTGGGTATCCATCACAAATTACTCCTTTATTGACTCCAACACCATATTTCCACAAATGCCTTTGGTGAGAGGACCAGCAATATCCATCTCAATTTTTTAATTGATGATAACCATACCCAACCTAGATTCCTCTACGGCCATCGAAGCCTTCAGGCGAGGGCTACTGTACAGGTTCAGGTTGTACGAGGAGCTGACTAGGTACCCGTGCTCCACTTTCGATGAAGTGCAAATTAGAGCCCTAGGTGAAGTCAGAATGGAAAAAGAAGAAGCTTCCCGAAGGCCAGATTACGACGACCGCAGGATAACTAGCCAACGACGCAACAATTAGAGGCATCAGCCATACCCAAAATGTGAATCTATTAATAACTTCTATCTTTTTTCTTCTTCGTAGGTACCAGGTTACGGCTACGGAGCTAGTAGTTGTCTTAGCATTGAATCATATTGCTTCAACATCGGAGGAGTAGTGAACGCGCCATACAAGCTAGGAGAAGTTGTGCGTTGGCCAAGGAGAATAGACAAGCCGGATAGCCTAAAAAGATAAAACAAAGTGGTGCAACTATCACAACGACCATGGACATCATACAGAAGAGTGTTACTAGCTCGGAAAGCAGGCAAACACATAGAGCACCTGCGACAAACCTTTGAGGTATTGTGGAAATATGGTATGAAACTTAAAAATGTCCATTTGGAGTAGCTGTAGGTAAATTCCTAGGGTACGTAATAACCCATAGGGGCATAGAAGCATGTCCAGATCAAGTTAGAGCCATAATAAATATACAATCACCTAGAAACCTAAAAGAGGTCGAGGAGCTGACCGGCAGGGCAGCTACATTAAACCGCTTCATTTCTAGGTCATCTGACAAATGTCACTTGTTTTACAATGTCTTAACAAAAAAATGAAGGTTTTAAATTGACAGATGACCATGAAAGCGCTTTAAAATAATCGAAGCGATACTTAATGTCGCCACCTCTGCTGTCCAAAGATCAAGTTGGAGAGTGCTTATAGCTCTACCTAGCCGTAAGCGGTGAAGCTGTAAGTGCAGTTCTAACAAGGAAAGCTGACAATCAACAGCTCCCCATCTATTATGTAAGCAAGTAACTTCTAGATGCCGAAACTAGGTACTCTTTACTAGAAAAACTCGTTTTGGCACTAGTTACAACATCTAGAAAACTTAGACATTACTTTGTGTTTTATCCAATACTAATCATGACTAACTATCCTATAAAGACTGTGTTAAAAAGGCCAGAATTATCTGGCTGAATGACAAAGTGGGCAATAACATTAAGCAGTTACGATATACGATACCACGCAAGAACTGCAATCAGGTCACAAGCGCTAGCTGACTTTGTGGCTGGCTTTAGTCCTGACCTAGAACAAGCTGCACAGCTGGAGATGAAGGAGGCTAGTCAAATACAAGCCAACTAGGTATGGAAAATGTTCGTAGATGGCTCCTCCAACTTCAGAGGCGCCGGGTTAGGTATAGTACTATAGTCGCCACAAGGAGACAAGATAGTACGGTCCATCGCTTGCGACTTCAAGGCGACCAACAATGAAGCAGAGTACGAAGCGTTGATCGCAGGTATGTCGATGGCTAAAGACTTAGGGGCAACAGGGAGATATACGGCGACAGCATGCTCATAGTCGGCCAAGTCACAGGAGAATTCGCAGCTAAAGATTCCAAAATGACCATCTACCTAGAGCTAGCCAAACAAGCAGCAACCCACTTCATCCCTTTCAAAATCACCCAGATACCAAGAGATCAGAACACCCAAGCTGAGGCCCTAGCCAACCTAGGATCAGCCCTTAGGAAGAGCAACTTGACATCCATACCCATAATCCACCTACCTAACCCCGTTATAACCAAGCCTACGAATAAATTAGTGCTAACCACGACCAACCCAGAAACTACCGTCAACGACCAATCATGGATCAAGCCTTTTTGCGACTACCTACAGCATAACACCTTGCTGGACGACAAGCTAGAAGCCCAGAAAAATTAGGTTCAAGGAACCCAGGTATTAGCTCATTCAAGGAGTGCTATTTACAATGTCAGCTAGGGGCATACTCCAAAGATGCCTAGAAAAGGAAGAATGGCAGAAGCAGGTAAAGGAGTTCCATGAGGAGCAATGAGGATCGCACATAGCTAGGAGGTCATTAGCAAACATAATCCTTAGCTACGGATATTACTGGCCGACTGTTAGACAAGATGCAGACAAGTACGCAGCTAGATGCGGTAGCTGCCAAAGACATGCTGGCATATCTCACAAACCCTCGAAACCTAGCCACCAAATATAACAAGGGCAGTCCCCAGATAGGCCACCTAGGAGTCCAGAAACTCCAAACAGAGTAGCAACTAAGGCCTAGACGCCGTTCAAAGCTATAACACTATCAAAGGGCAAGTAGATATCAGTTGGAAGCTGCCCCAGCAATCAAACTACAATAAGACAGCAGTTCATAGCTGGTCTACAAAATAATCTAACCACGTGCCCGAAAAAAATTATGCATGCAATTTCACTCAAAGCTAGCTAGCACATATAGACGCACATATATCGTTGTAACACAAACACAACGAGCAGTATAAGCAGAAACCGAAGCAATAATTTCAAATCACAGAAATTATAAGTCAACAACAGCAGAACAAATTAAATTGGCCCCTTGGCCTTGGTCCAACAAAAAACAAAAAACATTGTCCAAATAGTAAAAGGAAAATTGTCCTAGGCATCCTCCCTGGTTAAAGCTTCCTCCTGCTCCCCCTCTAAGGAGAGCTCAACTGAGGGTTTGAAAGGTATTTATAAGGGTGAAACAAAAGGATAACTGTTATATTTTTTGCATTGATTATCCTAAATGCTTAAATCTTTTCATATTTTTCCAATTTTTAGCACTTAGGTTTTATTTGAAGGGATATTAATTGCATCTAATAGACCCGTTTTCTCCTTGGATTTCGTGTTGTGCCTTTATCTGACTAAATAGTAACTTGCAATCTGGAAACTGGTGCTTCTAGCTTACAAGTTAGAGGCAAATTGTTATGGCTAAAATTTCCATTTATAATCCAGCTTGATTGCCAGCTACGCAGGTACTCAGCTAGCAGCTACAACTTAGAATCGGTCAAGATAGTGGGTCCGTAAATGAAGGAGTCAGAAGAAGAATAATTCAGGAGGCTTCCAGAAGAAGGAGAACGTGGAAGTTGAGTTCAAAGATATGGAGAAGATCGTGCCAAAAAACACTACAAGAAAATAGCAATTTTGCGACGGACAAATACCGTCGCAAACGTAAAAAATTCCATCGCAAAATGTCCCTCGCTAAAATTTTTGTCGCAAATTTCCAAACATGCGACGGAATTTCCGTCGTAAATTATTTGTGACGGAATTGTTGAAGTTTACGACGGAAATTTCCCTCGCAAATTTGCGACGGAAAATTCCCTAGCAAAGTTAGGCAAATTTGCGACGGAAAATTCTCTCGCAAACACTAGTGGAAAAAAGGCTTTTAGTACCGTTTTTTTGGGGCTATTAGTACCGTTTCTAGGGCGTTACTAATGGAGGCGTTACTAATAGCTTTAACTATAGTACTGTTGTTTTTGAAAAGCGGTACTAATAGGTATATTTAGATATAAAAAATATTTTTAATTAATTTTTACTAAATATAATTACTAAAAATGATGGCTGTTACTAATATTATAAACAAAGTAATAATATTCATTACAATAATGTCAAAAAAATAAAATTTTATACAATTTGCTGAGCTAATTTATGTACACAAATACCTATAAACAAATCATCAAACCCAACATAAAAAGGAGCAACTAACAACACCTACAACCATCTCCAAACAAGAACAACATAACCATTAACAAGAACACGAACACGATCAAGCAGCTCTAAACACGAACACCAACATTGGAGCGGTAGCTAACAATGGAAACATCAACACAAGAACATCAACTAACAACGGCAGATCAAACAACGACACCTATAATAAGATCCCCATTTGGTCATCAGCGACGGTTGCTTTTTCAGACACATCATCTATTGAAGTGATCTCTTCAGGACAGAATACTTGTGTACCGACATATATTTTTTCCTGAGTCACATGAGAAACTACATTAGAAAAATCCATTGCCAAGCAAGTATATGTGCTAATTTGAACATTATGATATGTAGCATAAATGCAAAATTATATTGCTGAAGCAAATCTACGAACCTGTTTTACATCAACGTGGCCATCGCTTGGGATACTCTGATTGGTTTCTCTCAAATTAATTTCTAGTTCCTAAATTTTGCCAACAAGATCCTTCTCCTTTGTCAGGAAAGCATTCGTGGAGGTCTCTAAGGCAGCTTCCTTCAACTTGATTTGCCCCTGTCATTGCAAAAAGAAGCCCAGATTATAAAATAAACTGAATTTCTAATATTTCACTATAGTGGTTGTTGTAAAACAAGATCACACGATGCATAACATGATACTAATTTCAGTAATATCGAAAATATAATTTACCTCAAGTAGTTTTACTCTCTCCTTCAACGTGGCTACTTCTTTAGATGCAACATCCTTGTGACTATGTTGCACCGATTCAATATGGCTATTACCTCTCAAAAAATTGAAATGAAATGTAACTGACTGCAAGGGAGAACTATCAGAGTTGTTTTTTCAATGCAAATGTAGCAGCTACCATGTCAACACCAGCACTTAACACTCCACTGATTAGTCCAATGATTCTCATCTAATAACCCTTATCATGGATCAACAGAGAAGTTCCATTTCAAGCTTACTAGTTCATTATATAGTGATATGATGTACACTCTAGTCTAGATATACAATATAGTTATAAAGCCAAATGGAAGAGCAGACAGCAACTAACTACGTATTCTTTTTGTCATAAATACTAAAGAATAAGAGACTCATGGTTCAATCAAACTACATAAATTAATTGAGAATCAATACCTCAAGTTTACTACATTTGCTAGATAAAGACGAGTCTTATGCTATAACAAAGCAAAATCATCATCTGCCATTCCCACATAGGTGCAGTCGCTGACAATTTCAAGCAGGCCTGGTCAGAGTAACACATAACTAATTTAATAGAACTTATGGCTGAACTCAGAATTCATAATTGCTACAAAGGCAAACAAATTATGAAAAAGCTCACCAGAATGGGAGTTATTATAAATGTCATCAATAAGCTCCTGGATTCTAGTAAGATCTGCGCTTCCTCCTTTGTCTAATAGAAGATCTACAGACATCAATCTTTTTAAAGTTTTTTTAACACAGATAGAAATTTCTCCAAATAACCCACAATCTACACCGTCAAACACACTAATTCAGTAAAGTTTCCAGCCTCAAGATAGTCAGGATGAAGTATACAAGGGTAGCCATCAAAGTTACCATTTTAAAGCTCTCTACGAGTTTGTCTTTGAGAAGTTCCAGTTTGTGGAGATGTCTTCAGTATTTATGCACCAAAAAATGCAAGATACTCTCCTTTCTCCTAGTTGTCACACTACCGTGGTATTTCACCAGGAAATTACTTTGCACCTTGTTGAAGATGCCTAAGTTCAGAAATCTCAGCAACAGACAAAGGAAGAAGCAAACCTGATATGCACCATGTGGACAGAGAGAGTAGAACAAAGCCAAATGAATGTTTAACTATAGACCCGAAAACAAAAGAAATTCCAAAACAAATTTGTACGTAAATAAAACTGTCATCATATCATTCTTAACCTTAACTGTGATAGATGAGGATTACATTCTAAACCTCAAGGCTACGGGAACTAGGAAGGAAGTTCCAACTGCTTGAGCTCCTTTAGCATTATTATCAACATTTGACAAATCAGAAGGGAAGTTCTTTTGTTCAAAAAAGACATAATCATTTGATTGATAACTTTCAGAACAATTTAATACATGTTTGCTGGCCAAAACCTGATTTCACCGCAATCTCTCCCCAGTCGCACATTCATTAGGTATCTTGAAGGATATTATCAGTAGAAAGAGTTTGATTTCGAAGGATACTATCTTAACACAAGTTCCAACGAAATGTCGGATTATGAATATTGAACAGCAAAGAAGGAAGGATGAGAAAAGAAACAATGGAGAGAGTGGTGAAAATGGGCAAAAAGTGAAGCGTATTGTGTATGCACTCTCCAAAATGGAAGGAAAAAAACAAGTCAAACGAGAGTAACTTATCAGATTCCAACCAAAAGGTTTTGTTTACAAACCAAAAACAAAGACTAATTACTAAAAATACAAAATGAACCAATTAAATACTAATTAATCAATCAACATTAACGATTTAACACGAATTCAAGCAATCGAAACCTCGTACAAATTAGGGTTTATCACTTGAAACGAAATAATCAAATAATTAAATCACAAAACATCAATCAATCAATGTAACACATAAAAATCCAATCTTTGCTATTTCATTGTTATTTCATTAAGCTAAGGTAAGAGGATCTAATCTCAAAAATTGAAAACGGAATTATTTATCTATGCCATTGCAATTATTTATCGAAAAATTTACCAACAAGAAAATCACCGACGGCGGATGGCGGAGGCGAGAATCAGCGGCGGACGGCGGAGGCCACAGCACCGACGGTGAATTGAAGGGTTTTTGGGTAAATGGGGAAGAAGAAGAAGAAGAAGAAGAAGAAGAAGAAGGGCAAAGAAGAAGGAGAATGGCGAAGAAGAAGGAAGAGGGTAAATTGAAAGACTTACAGACTTGGCGGAAGAGAAGATAAACGACGGTGAGAGTGGAGATAGACGGCTGAGAAGTGAGAAGGGAGAAAGGTTGTGTTGGTTTAATTTTTTGGCGACAAAATAACATAAGGGTTTGTCGATTTTTTGAGAGGGATTATTCCGTCGCAAATTTGCGAAGGTTATTCCGTCGCAAATTTGCGAGGGATTATTCACTCGCAAAAATAAAAATCCGTCGCAAAAAACATTTGCTCATTTGATTTGGTTTGTCACTTTTTTGCGACGGCTATTTCCGTCGCAAACTCTATATTTGCGACGGAATTTATTTCCGTCGCAAAAAATCCGTCACTATTTTCCCATTTTCTTGTAGTGAAAATAGGGATAGTATTTTCAAACCAGCTTGAATCTGGTCCATAATTTAATCCAAATACATTCCAAAGGCAGTAACCAACTCAAAGAAAGGAAAACGGCTAGGAGGAGCGGTTTATCTATAAATAGGAGGAGCAAAAAAGCATAACACACATTATTATCATCATAGAATTGATACTTCCTCTATTATTTATTTTATTGTACATACAATTAAGATCCTATTTACATTTCCAATCTAGGCACTTAGCTAAATAATAGCTACCTAGCTAGCATCATACATTGTAAGTGTAAACAATCTTATTAACTAGTGGACTGGTGGACTCAAAGCCACCCGCGGTTTTTTACCCTGATTTAGGGGGGTTTTCCGCGTCACCACATCTGGTGTCTCCCCCACTCCCACCTTTGCATTATTTCATCCCTGCATCAAATCTAACAAAATTAAGAATTATTTAGCTATAGCAAGAACCAGCTAAGGTTTGCCAGCTAGAGCAGATTTTAGCATAAACACAAGGTATATTTGATAATAAAACCAAAGCTACTAGTAATGTACTTCCTTAACTTTAAATGAATAAATTAAATGACTAATGGTTATTCGTTTCTAAAATCAAATCAAGATAAACAAAACTTAATGATAACTTAAAATATTTTCAATAATTTAGAGTGATTTTTACGTCCAACAAAATGAATATTACATTGTAAAAAATGAATATTAGAGGAAGTATATTGTGTAATATACTCCCGGATGTATAGTATAATATATTTGAGTAGCTTACATGGGTCGGGCATGTCTAACCCAAATAGCCAAATACAAATGGTCTAAATAAAATTAAATGATTGCCCCACACCTAGTGGGCCAACGATAGATGTAGCCCAAATTGCTACAACGAGAAGACTAGTCTCAAGTTTTTGACTTTCAACTCATAATTACATGATTGATTAAATTATACTTACAAGAAATAAAAGAAATGTTCTAGATTCTGTATACATCATCCTAATAAAACCTGAAAATAATCCAAAGTTATTTGTCGTGCGTTATGAATTTTCAAAATGATAAGGTCAGAAGCAACGAAAGTTTCTAAAATGTATGGCCCCTCTTCATGACCCAACAACGTCAAGCCTTTTGACTTGACTAAGCCATATTTTTCATCACATCACCACTATAAATGAATATATCCTTCTTAAGTGTTACTTTGCTCACAAAAACAATTATATAAGACTATTAAATGTATGGATATAAAACACTAATTAACCTAGCTAGTAAGTGCACATAATACAATAAGACTAACAAATTGATAGAAGTAAATCATCCTTTTTTTTGTTTATTTATATGATGGAGGTGAATACAAGCATGAAAAATAGTACCAGTCACGAGTCGATTAGAGACGATGCAACAATAGATGATCTTGATGGACCGCTCCCTGGATTCCGGTTTCATCCGACAGACGAAGAGCTGGTGTCGTTCTACTTAAAGAGGAAGGTTGATAATCGAAGACCACTTAGTATTGAGATCATTAAGGAGATTGATATTTACAAGCATGACCCTTGGGATCTTTCAAGTACGTAATTCTACACTCTTACTATTTACTAATAATAACATTAATACTCTACTATATATGCTGTTAATATGAGATTAATGTATAACTTCTTGACATATTTATCATTATTTTTTGTGCATCTTAATTAAAAAAAAAACAAGCAAAAACAAGGATCGGAAGAAGCTTTGTTTGTTGTATGTATGTATGTATGTATGTGCTTAGGGTTTCCATAGAGTGTTTTGGAAAAACATAACTTAAATTAGCTGTTGTTCTTTCATTCTTTTATATATATAACTAAATTTTAAAAAGAAGCTTAGTTTGTTTGATGAGAAAATATAGATCCCTTAAATTTTGAATATGCAAATTAGTTAGTGTATTACGCGTTTCATATATTCTTTGTTTCCTAGCCTCTTCAATAAGGTTAAGTTGTTAGTTTTTCAACTTTCTTGCTTTGTTAGGACTTCATAAGCGGTTTGGTGCTCTTATTTCTTCAATCTTCATCCTTTGTTCCATTCGGCGTAAGGTTCATTAATGAGTTTGAGGCTCATATAGAGGATTTTAGGAGATCTAGGGTTGTGTTTTCGCCGGTTCATTGTTCTCAAGTCTTGGGGGTTCTAGGGGTTGTATAAGTGTATTGTGTATGGTTTATGTATACTATTCTTGGTATAAATTTTGTGGGTTCATTATATGTCTACATCATTTTCTTGTGTTGAAGAATGAATGACATGACCACAATTTAATTTACTACTTGTAATTGACAATGATTCATGTTATATGCATTTAGGTCAAGACCATTTTGTTACCATACTATACCCCTTTGGTGTCACTTCAAGCCCTTTAAGTGTTTGTTCTTGGGACTTTATGATCTTTGTCTTCTCAATAATAATGCCTCAATCTTACGGACTTACAATGCTAAGGTAAAATTTGCTAATTCATTATTTTTCAATGGATATGTTCAAGTGCAACTAGTTGATCAAAGTTAATAAACCGCAAAGATTAAAGTACGGAGTAATTATTCTTTGCTTTCTTCATCCCTTTTGGTTTGTAAAATCGCTATCTTCGATCTAATTTCAGTTGGTTTGTTCTATTAGTTTTGTATGATATTTATTTGAATTTGTTGGTACCAAAAAAAAAATATATATATATATGCACGATCATAAATTATGTATGCATTAGTTAACATTCTAACTGTATTAAAATCATAAAAGTGTACAACTATTATCACCTCAAACTTAAAAAGTTAGGACTTCCTTATTAATTATTACTAGAGTGTGCCGGTGCAAATGCATAACATATACTACATTGGTAATATAAACACGAGTTGACTAAGATACATGCTTTTAAATTCAACACATTAAGATCTGTTCTCAAGTCAAAAATACACTTCATTCTCATGATTAACTTGTATGAATGTATGATATACATACGTTCTTAGCTTCAACTAGCATGTAGGGAAATTTTGTAATAAAATATCTTCAATTTCAATACAAGTAAGCAATTTTTTTCTTTTTGATGGAATACAAGTAAGCAATTTTCAAACGTCGATTACTTCTAAATTGAATACATTTTCAAGGATATCAAACTTTTCAAATTAAATTTATCTACACATTTCTCAATGTATAAGACTCTTCAATTGTTATTTTTTTTATCTTTTTAACATTTTTGTACTCCTTTAATCTAATTTATGTAAGCTTTCACACTTCATATATATTACGACTTAAAATCTAATTTGCGAAGATACTAGATACCCTAGTCATTTCTTGCACCTAAATTGTAATTAAAAAAATAAAATTAGAATTATAAATTCATATGTTACATTTTATAAAAAGAATTTAAAATTAATAAAACTTTTATTAGAATTAACATGATATTTTGAAACAAAAAAACAAAAATTTCGAACCACTTTAAATTAATTTTTTTTTATTTGGTTTATAGCTTAATATAAAAAGCTGAAAATAACATGAGTAACAAATAGAAACGAACGAGCCTTGGAGATCTATGAGTACAATATCTATTTCCTTTATTTTGACAAAAGATCCTACAAATTGGTTTTAACACAATTCAAACGCAAGCTTTAACTAAATTTTAATCGATATAAAATGACAAAAGCTAACAAGCATCTCGGGAGCTTTAGATGAGCATGGTAAAAGTGAAAATAATAATTTTAAATAAGCATTAATTACATCGTGAACATGCATGATTTTAACTTGAATTCACAAATGAATACCATCTTAAAAAATTATTTAATGCTTATCTAACACCTCGAGAACGTTCGTTAGTTAGATCGATATAAAAAATCACCAAAGGCCTTGATGATAATTAATGTAATTAGTTTAATTGAGGGTGTTATTATATGTAGCCCCAAGGGTTATGAATAAAAATTGAATACATGACTTAAAAGGAAATAATTTTAGAATTAATAACAAAATCACATGTTGATCAATATAGTAAATACTCCATTCATTTTTTTAGTTGCTACACTCACTTTTTCACATTTTAATAAGCAACTTCAATAATAAATATCTTGAGTTACAGACATGAAAAAAATTATATATTTAGAAAATTAGATCGAGACGAATCATACAAGATATAATATGACTATATTTTTTATTACGTATAAAAGAGCGAGTCAAAGCTACACAATAGATAGAGTCAAAAACCCTAACATAGTAAGTAATTAGCTATAGCTACTGATCAGGGAGTATCTAATTTCACTAATATATATTCCCATTTATATCTCTTTACATACAGCCAAAAATGCTACATATATATAAATCATTTTCCTTTAATTAAAAAAAATAATATGAATTTTCTAAAATTTGAGATTTTTACTAATGGTAACTTATATATTGACAACGTCAAAATCAAATTAAGCATTTATCAAAAAAGAAAAAAAGAAAAAAAAAACCGGATGGAAATATCTCAAAATTAAACAAAAAGCACAAAGCACTACTAGGTGAATAAAATTGACTATTATTACCAAATAAAAGTTACTCCTCTAAAGTAAGAATATTATATATTCTTCCTCAAGACCATCCAATTTGACAATCAAAAGCTATCATCAAATTGGACTTGGTCAAAACTACAAATGATACTATTCCAATTAACTTTAGAGAGAGTTCATATATATAATATCACCAATATTATTATAATAATTATTATTATATATTTATGGAATTGTGGGAAAATTCATAATTTTGTTAGACATGCAATTTATTCTGTGTAGTGCCTGCTATATGCAACTTTGTTACTTTGTAAGCAATTAACAATACCTAAAGAGTAAATAATTTGAAACTGCAATTCAAGATAACTCGTATATAATTGATATGATTAATATTCAAATTAAGTTAATCTTTCACTCTTAGCGCGGCACGCTATAATAAAAGTCTTTAGGGTTGCATACATATATATTTTTCCTTTGATTATTTCAATGGTGATAGTTCCACATAATTAATTTGATTGAATTATATAACACATTCTAAATTTATCTTATGATAACCATTTGATTTCCTCTCAATCTATTGGTGAAATCCTCCAAATCTTTTACTTTACTAGTTTAGCCGTTTAGGATTAGCTTTTATGACCCGTTTGGTAAATGGTATTTATATAGTGATATTGTTGATAATGAAATGCATGATCATTACCCATATGTGTATTTGCATTTGAAATCTCATGTTAACGTTCATGGAAAACATGAATGCTTGGTAAATGAGTGATTTCTTCATAAACATATGTAAAGATTATATAATTCATGTTTTAGTCATGAGACTCATGACATCTATTGATAGTTTGTACGTTGTACTCGTACTATTGTACACTAATGAACATTGAATTGTCAAAGTGTTATTGTATGAGATCTTAAATATGGTTAACAACTATCGTATTGTTATAAAATATTGTTATATGGTGGATGCCCGTTATAACCTTTATTGTATGATCTAAAACATGCCAGAAAGTAGCGTTATTCTACCAGAAATCCTTATCTATTCTCAACATTTTCTTGGCATAAGTTATTTTCATATATATACCAACGCTATTATCTTGACCTATGGTAACTTACAAAATGAATACACCGTACCATAATGCAGAAGCTAGTAGCAGCATAGGAGATAAAGAGTGGTATTTCTACTGCAAAAGAGGAAGAAAGTACAAGAACAGCATTAGACCTAATAGAGTAACAGGCTCTGGGTTTTGGAAAGCAACCGGAATCGACAGACCAATTTACTCGAATGGAGGTGAAGGCCATGAGTGTATTGGACTCAAGAAATCGCTCGTTTACTACCGTGGCAGTGCAGGTAAAGGTACTAAGACCGATTGGATGATGCATGAGTTTCGACTTCCTACTGATCAACATCAACAACCTAATAATCATAATGAGGCCAATGTCTCTTACTCGAAGGACACTGCCCAAGAAGCGGTATGTAATATGTATATAGACTATATGTATTAAGTCCTATTTTCAGCTCCGTTTGTTTTCATGGAAAATACTTTTCGAAAATATAGTTTTTCAATTTAAAAAAAAAAAAACCAAATTTCAATGGAAACTAAAACATATTTTTAATCACTTGTTTGTTAGAGGAAAACTTGTGGTTTATGGACAAAAAAGAAAATTGAAAAAAAAAGGAGGAATATAAGGAAAAAACATAAAAGAGCAACCAAAATAAGTTTTAAAATAAGTTTTAAATATAAAAAAATTTTACAATGATGAAAAGTCACTTACCATGAAATAAATTTCTTCAAAACAAAAAAAAAAAAAATGGAGCCTAAAGAGCATATATGACCGGGGCCTGGTTCACTTAAAAAATGAACCACCAAAGTTAAATGTTGTTAAATTAATTTTAATTCTTGATTTTGGTAGTCAAATCTAGAAGCTAGTTATCCTAGCTATCCAAAATCAAGAGTTAGGATTAATTTGACCACCTTAAACTTTGGTGGTTCATTTCTCTCAAGTATACCACCAAAGAATTTTCACATATATATGACAGCAGCACCAGCAGCAAAAATGACCTTCATCTTTCACAAAAATTATGGGTTTAACGATAAATATCATAAGTTCCTTATTGAACTGGATATTATGAATTGAAGTCGATTCTCATGATAAGTTCCTTACTTATATTATTGCAGGAAATATGGACACTTTGTAGAATATTCAAGAGAAGCAAAAGACAGACCCCAGATTGGAGAGAATTATCAAGCAAAAAAACAACAGTAAACTCAAACTCTAGAACAAGCAGCCTTGATTCCAACACTAACCAAGAGTGCTACATCAACTTCGCGACTCAACAAATCGCAACAACATCTAACAACAATGACAACTACACTAATAACATTTATGTTTCTAACCATGATCATAACAACAGTAATAATAATAATAATAATAATAATATTAATAATAATAATAATAATAATAATAATAATAATAATAATAATAATAATAATAATAATAATAATAATAATAATAATAATAATTCCTATATAGGAAACCACACTACTAATGTTAGTACTACAGATGATCATCATCAAAAGAATAATGATAATAGTAGTATCCTTTATCATGCAAATCATCAACAACAATGGAACAACTCTATGGTTCATCATACTACTCCACCATCGGCACCATGTACGTCATTGCACCCAAGTATGTTGGATAACCTTGTTCTAACAAATAATGAGCACAATGATTTGCAGAGTTTTGCTTACTATGGACATAATTGGGATGATCTCAATTCCGTTGTACAATTTGCTGTTAATAATAAGCCCTTTTAATTAAGTATGTACATGTAAGTATGTAACATATCATTTTTGTGGTTTAATGTTTATATACTTTGAACTTTACATTAGGATAGGGTAGATAATTTTTGTAATTTATAATTAGAATTTGATCTTGGTTTTGGTCAAGCTAAGGTTTGGGAGACTAATACTGAAAAACTTCCAAGTTTTTGTATTTATTAAGTAGACTTAGGGTCCGTTTGGTAGGGTGTAAAACATTTTCGGATGAAAATAGTTTTCCATGAAAATCCTTTTACAGTGGAAAACTCATTTTCATGATGAATTTTTGTTGTTTGGTTGCATGTAAGATGGTTTTACATTTTAAGCATTTTCTATTGTTTGGTTGAATGAAAAATCAATTATTTCAATTGGTTTAATTTGGAAAACGTTTTCCTTCCAAAGGTGACGGAAAATGGTTTTTCTCCCAATTTTGAGGACAGTTTTACATTTTAATATTTTACTCTAAACCAAACAATGTAAAATAGGAAAACAGTTTTCGAGGAAAATGTTTACGCCCTACCAAACAAACCCTTATTGTTAATGTGCTTTGTACATTTGTTTAAGTGTTACATTTTTTATTTTGTTATAGAAAATACAGTCTTTGTAGAGAGTATTAGGAGAATAGATGTGTATATCCTCCTTCAACTATAATACCATATATATATACAAAGTGGGTAGGGTTTCTTGTACAGTAAACCCCAGTATATAGAATATTCTAGATTATACAATAATAAGTATAATGGGCATCCACCATAATATATATATATATTATATAACACTCCCCCTTGGATGACCATTATCAAATAGTGTGCCTCGTTAAAAACTTCAACTAAGAAAAACCCTGTGGGAACAAAAACCTAGTGAAGGAAAAAGAGTACATCACTTTCGTAATACGCTTTAATATGTTGCCTCATTAAAAACCTTACCTGGAAAACCCAATATGGGACAAAACCATGGTTAAGGGAAAAAAAGTGCAACGTGTATTTTCTCCTCCTAATGAATGCATAACTTGAGATCTTTTAAAATAATAAACCCAACGTCTTTGGTAGTAGCTTCGCGGGAATAAAATTCAACTCCTTGGTAGTTGATCCTTCCTGATTGGACTTCAATCTTCAACATAAGATATATTCATTCCTCCGTACTCTTGAAAATAATACTTACATTGTGTTTATCATTACTACATATTTGTCAAGTTGCCATAAATATTAAACTTATACCTTCTTCGTTCTGGAAGCTATATAAAGTAGCTGTTGATAATTACATATTGATCATAATTTATGGCAACTTGTGATATTATCAACATCATTGTCTAATCTTATGTAAATTAGTAATTACATTTAAGTAATTCTTATTTGTTTATGGTTCTTCTGGACCATAAAAGGATTATCCTTATAATATCAAATTATGAAATGAACATAAGATTCTGATTAGCACTCACATACTCAAACTTCAGGTTGAGTGTTGTTAATTTAGTCTTAAACTCTTCAGGAGTTTGATAATAATATCACCATTATCCATTGAGGTGTTCAAAATACTTCGTATAGAACTTGAAGCACTAGATATTTGAATATGTCTTGTACAAGTTCTTCTGAAACTTTTATGCATAATTCACAACATGTTATTAAAACACATTCATCTGTATAATTTCATCACAAATATATTCTCATTGGAGTATAAATTTTTTTTTAACACAACTTACTATATAATGGACAAAATTTTACGTATATCATAATTATTGTATAAAATTAGTACATGTAAATGATAAGATGTAAAATGTATACTAACAAGATATTGAACATAAAATATGTATATGATGACTGACGCATCTAACTACTATCTACACATGCAATGAATAATGCATTTATCTATGACTCACACATGCACATGAATGTAAAACTCAAAAATGCAAGACGCTGTACAGTATGGATTTCAAAAATCCATTGCTGGACTTCTGGTCCTTGATGATCGGACTTCTGGTCCTTGATGATCATCATTATTCACCTTTAGTTGGACTTCAAGTCCATGATAAGCTTTGATCATTCTTAATATGTCGACATAAAAGTGGACTTTTATTTCAGATCCCTATTTTCAAATCCACTACTTTTGCATATGCATATAATCCTCGGTTCCATCATATACCGGTATCACATTTTTCAAGATGTAATTTGCATGCTATTTTACAATGATATCTGAATACATTTCCCATTGGTACCATTAGTCGATTATAACATCTAAGTTCTTAAATCATAGGCCATCTGTTATAATTCAGATATCTATACCACTTCCGGGGCAAACATTATGGCATTAATATATCGTTACACTTTCAATAGTGTCAACTGCACTTTCTTGCCATATTTTACATATTTATTTTGGAACCCATCATACAACCTACACTTCAGGTGTAGTGATTCAAGTATTATTGGCAATATTTATCTCAATGTACTGTATATACATAATATGGCCAAAATGTATCTTCAATGCCATGTAACATGAGACTTAACTAAATACAAATCAAACCATAGATGTGCAACATACCTTTAAAGTATATAGACAAAAATTGGCAATAATAACTCAAATAGTCATTATAGGGATCATCACTTTATAATTTAGTAATTTTGCCAACTTATCCCAATTCTTCTCCCCCTAAGTTGGTAAAATTTTCAAATATAGGGGCATCATATTCTTAACCAACTTAGTGTATAATTTCATGTGCAAAAATATTTCATCTAATAAAAGATTTATTAACAAATTTCATCGTTTAGAAGAGATATATTCAGCAAAATATTTGTCTCTTCTGGAGAACGATATTAATCAATGAAAACCATCTCTTCTCTAACTTATAATGTACATCACACATGTGTTTATAAATTCATCATTAACTGTTCTCTTCTAGAGATTAATGACAATGGGGAGACAATTATTGTGCAGTTGTCGGTTTATTCTTGTGTGCTGACATTCAACAGCCCCAATAAAAAAATGATTGTTATATAAACATAATCATGACTTAGCTTATACGGATGTAACTCCACTCAATGGTGATCTTTTGGATTGCCAATGACTTTCATAATGAGTTTTAAATTACTCAACGTGTTAACATACAAGGTGGTTTGGTAAGCTTTTAGTCACATAATATAGAACAATATATAAGCTATTTTAGTGAACTTCTGGTCACTCATTACATATGTATATCCAAAGTTGTTCAAAAATAACTTTTTCTTTTTCTTGAAATTTTCTTAAAAATCACAATCCAAATATAGCTCAATTTCAATGTTCGTTAATTATGTCTTGCCATTCAAAACATTTCATATATCTAACATGAGAGAGCGTCAGCACATTATTTCATATCAAATTGAAACTTCAGGTTTCCCTTACGGGTGATTATACTATACATTAAACCCGGATGGCCTAATTGAATTATCACATCCAATCACTTCCTATATTCTGGTCAGTTTTCAAACAATAGTGATCACTTTATTATGCCTACTCCATGCATGACCATGATGATTAATATGATGTGATATAAGAACACTAGCAATTGTTTCTTTCTATACTTGGCAAGACTAATACTTTATGCAACAATCATTATTATTCATACTCTGCTAGAGCATTGATTATTATTATCATGATACATGCTAATTATGTTGGACATATTATATTCTTCTAGAGTATTTTATATAATCTTGGCACATATCGATTTTACTAAACATAAATATATTCTAATGAAAATTCATCATAACGTATCATTTTCTTTCATATTCAATGATAATTATGTTCATAACTCAATAGTCTACCACGTTTCAGGCTTAATCTATGTTCGTGAGCAACTTGTGTTGTCCTTCTGCGACAACATTAATTTTAATTAGGGCATTGATAATTGATTTATAATCAATGACATTCATATCCATCTTCAGGATGGTATCATTATTCTAAACATTTAACTATCATGTTGCCATCTTTACTGAATAGATCATTATATGTACCAAACTGACCATCAATGTATTTTATAACTCATAAAAAATACTATCTCCCTCTAAACCTTGCATATGGGGCATGAAATTAGTCCAACAACATTTAATCTCATATTCTTCTTAAGCCATAAATTCTTTAGGCAATGTCATGTATCATGTAAAGTAGATTGTTCATAAAACTCACATCTTTTTCTATTGCCCATACATATAAATCTTTATAATGATATTTCCAAAAATTATGGGCATAATGAATACATTCTTTAATCGAGTTTCTCACAATATCATACTCATTTTTTTTTTAAACTCATACAATTACTTCTTGCTAATAAAATAAATGTTATGTATTCGTGTTTGCAATTCTTTCAAAACTTTGCATGAATTATAAACAATAAAGGAAACATGATTATTATTCTTTCTATTATACATTTTCTCATTTACTCATGGGAAATGAGTAAATCTAGTTATATATGCATCATCAATACTCACTTATAGTTTGTTATCTTGAATATCTACCCAAGGATTGCATATCAACTTACTCAAATCTAAGCATAGTGTAGAAACTGCAAAAATTTATGTCACGCAGATATCTTCATATTATTCTTGAGGATGTATTAATAACCTTTGTAAATTTAAGGAACACCATTTTCATATGTACCGGTATTCTTCATAAAAACTAAGGGACTTCATGCTCATACATACAAGTATCTCATGTTCAATTTGCTCATCATTTGAATCCTATTTCATGTAGGTATAGTTGAATACAATCACACCAAAAACATATACTATCACATACAATCAATTACTAAAATTGTTATAATACAAATTATGATTGTTTGTCAACTCCTTTCTTAACTATAATAATCAAAATACTTATTGTAAATTAGAAATTTTAATTAAGCTGTATAAGAATATACAATTATCTCCCTTGAAAACATTAAATATGTGATAAAGATACATAAATTATATTATTGGTGAAAATAATAGACAAGAACATCATTCATTTTATTCATACAAATTGTATACAATGCATACACACAACAATAGAGAGTATCAAATAGAGGTGTAAGTTAAGTTATTAGCTATCCATATGATCAATTGATATAACAACATTCTTATTTCTTATATTAATACGTTCTATTTTTGAGAGATCATAAAAGAAAGAGTTTGTTGTTGTTCTATTGTTTTTCTTATACAGGACATCGATTATCGATCATTAGTCTATTTAATTATCCTTTTCTTTGCTTTGAAATCTAATATTTCTTTATCTCTTTAATTATTGAGCAAATAAGTAATACCTCCACAATGATCAACATTCTTAATTTATTGATTTCGATTCAATTCTAATCAAAAATATTAAAGGAACATAAACATGTCTAATATAAGAGCAAATCAGGGGATGATCCAGGGAGCATATGATTATAATATGTAAGACATACTTATGGAGTACAATTCAAATCAAGAAGGAGACAATATTTAATTGTTAAAGCTAAGTAGTATATTCATTCACTCAAATAATTAAAATAAAGACAACAACTTTTGCATTTAATTGTAAGCTTCAAGCAATTATATCATAAAGTTCATAATGTATGTAGTTGTAATTGTATATTTTGTAAATTACCCTCACCCAAAAAGGCATAAATAAATTTATTATTAATCGACATATACAATAGGTATGTAAATTGATGTACCAACATAATAAACTATTATCTAATTATATGTGTATAATCAATTGATATTATCAATTGTCATATATAAGAATAATTATTAAAATCAATTTAATTAATATTTGATTACCCTCTATTTTTTTTTTATATCTTTTTTCTATTTCAAGATATCAAATATGTTGTCATATAATCATTTTCAATAACACAATGATCATCAATGAATGGGAGGTGATTGGGTAATTCATATATAAAATTAGTTGAGCCTAAAATTCAATGAATATGCTGTATAAATGAAGACTAACAATCAAAGATAAAGGTCAGGGGAGTATATTAAAGGAATATGCTATACGATATTGTTAGTTTGGTATATTCAGGACCCTAAGCTAGATCATCATGCATATAATTACACAAACAAACATGTGGACTATATAATAAGCTGAATAACTAAGTTAGATACGTATCTAACTAACAATTCTTTATTTCTTTAATTATTGAGCAACTAAGCAATAGCTCCACTAGCAATTATCACTATTTTTAAATAGTTGATTTCATTTCAATCAGTTTTAAAACCAAAGTAATTATTTTTATTATTATCGTTAATAATAGGAGAGCAAATAAGAGGATAATTCATGGACCATAAATAGGCTTACTGATTTGCATCTAGTTGTAAAATTCAAACAATATCAATGGTCTTTAAATTAATTAACAACAAACACACTAGCGCGCATGCAAAAACATCAACCATAAAACTAATTATGTCAGACATATTGTGCTAATATATAGACTTATTAAAGTGAATATGCATATTTGGATTGTGAATAAATAAATTAACATAGATTTTGGATTAATATACTAACAATCATTATTATATGTTAACAAATATGCATATTTGGATCTAGCAAAAACAGGATAATATACTAACAATCATTATATATAGATTTAATTAAACTCCATATATTAAAATCCACCATATATAGATAAGTAGTTGCGCTAATATAAAATAAATTTAATAAGTTAACAAATATGCCAGAAACCAAATGTATATACTAACAATCATTATATATAGATTTAATTAAACTCCATATATTAAAATCCACCATATATAGATAAGTAGTTGCGCTAATATAAAATAAATTTAATAAGTTAACAAATATGCCATAATCCAAATGAATATACTAACAATCATTATATATAGATTTAATTAAACTCACTTTATGTTTGTGGATTTTTCCATTCACATAGATTTAATATTGCGTTAAAACTCACTTTATATTATCCTAAAAGAGAAAAGTCCGATCATCAAGGTAATGAGATTTCTATACTAATATATGAATCTATCAATTTTCAACAAATTAAATACATATAATTGGTTAACAAAAACAAATCATTGAAAGTAAATCATTGATTACAAAAAGAAAAACGTGAATCAAATTAACACATACGGTGTAATTTGCAGCAATAAAGTGGCATAATGTTAGGATAGAGAAATTACAACTTACAAGTATTACAGTAAAACTCCACTTGCTACTCCAAATTCAAGGTATAGGCATTGGGAGGAGAAGCCGACAATCTAATATATTTCACAGACCATTCGTGCTGATAACGTGCTATAGAAAATACAGTCTTTGTAGGGAGTATTAGGAGAATAGATGTGTATATCCTCCTTCAACTATAATACCATATATATATATACAAAGTGGGTAGGGTTTCTTGTACAGTAAACCCCAGTATATAGAATATTCTAGATTATACAATAATAAGTATAATGGGCATCCACCTTAATATATATATATATATATATATATATATATATTATATAACTGATTTGTATTATTATAATATAATGATGATTTCAATTTTGCTTTAAACATCTCTTTCGATCACTTGTTCCTTCTTCCCTTTGTGTAATATAACAAGCTACTTTTATATTAATTTTAATGAAAGTAATAAGAGATAATGAATTGATATATTTGATGTATCTGATACATACTCAAAAGTTGAAAAACATTGCAATGCAATGTTAAAAAAAAAGAAAAAAAAGAACCATAGAAATGAAATTAATAACAAACTTAAAATTACCCAATACATATTTCATATGGTTTAATAAAATCATAGAACAATCAACATTAAAGCATTTACCTAAACAGACTAAAATGCAGAACAAAAAATTAAAAACAAGAAAGTATGTTATGTTCTTCAACAACCTGTTGAATTTTCTTTTGAATTCAATTCAAAGGAGATCGATCTATTCAATGATTTTAAGAACTAGCGTAGGCCAATCTTGGAGCTCAAGTCTTGGTGTAAGCCAATTATCGGACCAACGACGATGACCTTCTGGTGTGGAAAATGTTAGATGATTTGGATCCAAGGTACCTAAACTCTTTAAGCATAATGACCCCATGTTCCATAGCATCACCCGATTCCCACAGACCAATATATAAAGCAAATTCCTATTGCTTGGATGCATACCAAGAAATCGAATGGAAGATGTAGTAGGAAGTGATATTACATTATCCTTGTCTTGGAAAGATTCCCTAAATATCCTATTCCAAAATCTATCAACTTGAATATTTTTGTACTGTTTTTAATTTTATTCAAATTCAACTGCAGGATTAACATTGGTAATACAATGCCCTCGCCCTCCTTATTTCTTGGATACACAAAGTTGGGATCAACCAGGCCCGACATAAGAAATAATCGCCCACTGAAGAGCTTTGACAATTTCGAGCTTAGCTCAACCGTTTCTTCAATGAAACAGTAGAAGAAAGATAGTGAAACAGAGGACACAAGCTCTCAAAAACTTTTATTCATTCACTGCAGTTTCTTTTATACATCCATTGCACTTCTAGGAAAACCTAGAGAATACTATCACAGCCCAAAGGCCCATTACACAGTACAAAGGTTGGTGAGAACAAGACAAAAAAGTAGGTGAAGGTGTATGATCCAAGGATGATTTTCTGATTCTGTGTGAATGCCTCCACACCATATTGCATGCACATGCACAATAGTGAGTATTACATACACTTTACAGTAGTGAGTACTACATGCACAAAAGTGTACCACTTTCTACACTCCCCCTCAACTTAGAAGAGAAGGAGACTAAGCTCCCAACTTGTGTAATAGATGATGATATTGCATAATTGGAAGAGGCTTTGTGAAAATGTCAGCCACCTGATTCGTGGAGGGAACATATTGTGGTTGAATAGTGCCATCTTGAACCTTATCTCTTATGTAGTGACAATCAATTTCAACATGCTTCATTCTTTCATGATGAGTGGGATTCATGGCTACAGATATAGCAGCCTTATTGTCACACTTCAGAGACACAGGAGTGAGCTTAGAAATACCCAATTCTTTGAAAAGCTGTGCAAGCCAAGAAACTTCACAAGTAGTGACAGCCATAGCTCTATATTCTACCTCAGCAGTGCTCCTAGCAACAACCTGTTGTTTTTTAGCTTTCCAGGATATAGGAGAAGATCCCAACAAAATGCAGTAACCTATGGCGGATTTCCTTGTAGCAGGGCACCCTGCCCAGTCACTGTCACAGTAAGCGGTGAGCACTGCTGTGCCCTGTGAAGCCAGTAAGATACCTTGCCCAGGAGAGTTAAGTAAGTACCTAAGAACCCTTTTTGCTGCTTGCATATGTACTATGGTTGGTGGTTGCATAAATTGTCTTAGTATATGGATGGCATAAGTGATGTCAGGTCTTGTGAGAGTGAGATATAACAGCTTTCCAAGAAGCTGTTGATACACCACATGATTTGGTAAAGGATCTCCCAATGTTGGAGTGAGCTTCTTTGTTGAATCCATAGGAACTTGCAATTTTCTAGAGTGTAGCAAACCTTGCTCTTTGATCAAATCTAAGGTATACTTCTTTTGTGAAAGAAAAATACCTTGACAGCTTCTGTCAACTTCAATTCCCAAAAAATATCTTAGATGTCCAAGGTCTTTCATATGAAATGAGGATGACAGCAGTTGCTTGGTTTCATTGATCAGAGTTTGTGAGTTCCCTGCTAATATTAAATCATCAACATAGACTAGAACACATATGATATTATCCTGATCAACCTTGGTGAACAAAGTGTAGTCATTTTTTGATTGTTGAAACTGTTTGAAATCAGCTTGCTGGACAATTTTGCAAACCAGTTTCTTAGGGCTTGTTTCAGTCCATACAAGGATTTATTTAGCTTACAAACTAGAGTTTTGTTTCCTGATGTATGAGCAAGCTCCCCCTCAGCCATACACACTCTACTTCCATAGCCTTTATAGCCTTGTGGCATATTCATGTACACATTTTCTTCTAATTCACCATGAAGAAATTCATTCTTCACATCCATCTAATCAGCATACCATCCTTTCATGGCAGTGACAGCCAACAATGCCCTAACAGTGGTGAGCTTTGCCACAGGGGCAAAAGTTTCATTGTAATCAATTCCATATTGTTGCCTACAACCCAATACCACCAATCTGGCTTTGTACCTTTCCACTGAACCATTAGGATGCAATTTTGTTCTGTATATCCATTTGCTACCAATAGCCTTTTTCCCTTTTGGCAGTTCAGTGACTTCCCAAGTGTTGTTATTTTCCAATGCTTCTATTTCTTCATTCATGGCCTTGATCCAGTGATCATGTTGCCTTGTTTCCTTGAATGAAGTAGGATCTTTGGTATTTAAATGTTGAGTCATAAAGGCATGAAATTCTGGTTGAATGTGTGTTTCAACCAGATGAACAGCTGAGGCAGTGTGAGGTTGAGCATTATGAACGTAATCTGACAACCATCCAGGTGTTTTGATTTGCCTGGTTGACCTCCTAGGTCCCTCTTCATTTCTGTTCTCATCTGATGCTTCTTGTTGTATAGTTGCATCTTCATTTTCATGATGTTGTTGTGAAGCAGCTCTTCCATCTTCTTCATCATGTTCTACAGACAGCTCAGTATCATCTCCCAGCAACCTGTCTTCTTTTCTTTATGGCATTGCTATTGGTTTTGGATGATAGTATGAGGGTTGTTCACTGTGATGATTGCATGGAAAGATTGACTCATTAAACTTAACATCTCTGCTTATAAATACAAATTTGGTTACTAAGTTGTACAACTTATAACCCTTTTGGAATGGAGGATATCCTATGAAAACACATGGGACTCCTTTGCTTGAAAATTTGTCCTTTGACTGAGGATTATAGGCTAAGGCCAAGCAGCCAAATGACCTTAACCTGGAATAATCTGGCTTGCAATTAAACAGCCTTTCATAAGGTGTTAAGTTTTTAAGAACAGGTGTGGGAATTCTGTTGATGATATAGGCTGCAGTCAATACACAAACCCCGTAAAAACTCAGTGGCAAGCCTGGTTGCATTCTCAAAGCTCTTGCCATTTCTAACACATTTCTATGTTTTCTTTCCACCCTTCCATTCTGCTGTGGTCTATCAACACAAGATGTTTGATGTATCACACCAAGCTTGTTAAAAAACACTTTGCAATTCTGATCATCAAATTCGAGTGCATTGTCACTTCTCACAAATTTGATAGACCTTTTAAACTGATTTGCAGCTAATTTGACAAATTGATAAATCATTTTGAAAGCATTTGATTTTTTCTTTATGAGGTATACCCATGTAGCCCTAGAACAGTCATCAACTACAGTGAGAAAAAAACTATGATTGTTTCTAGTTGCAACCTTGTATGGCCCCCAAATGTCTATGTGAATCAATTCAAATGGCTCATTGGCATGATTATTACTCAAAGTAAAAGGTAGCTTAGTAAATTTTGCCATAGGACAAGTCAAATAGATTGCATTAATGTTATTATCAGTAACAGAACAACCAATAGCCTTTAGTTTGTCTAATAGAGCATGTCCTAACCTATTATGCCATAAAACACAATTGTTAAGGATTGTACTACTAGAATTATTACAGACTACTGGTTTTCCATCATTTTTCTTCATTTCTTGATCTGCATTCTTCAAAACCTTCTTCCACTCTTGTCCACCTCCTTCAACCTTCTTATTTATTAGATAATAGAGCCCTTGCTTCAATGTTCCTGCTGCTCTAATCATCAGGGAATGACAGTCCTGAATTAAACAAAATTTAGCATTGAAGACTGCCTTACAACCCTCATCTCTAACCACCTTATTAATTGACAGCAAGTTATGTTGAAATTAAGGACTAACAAAACATTTTTAAGCACCAAACCATTTTTTAGCAGAACTTTTCCTTTATGAGTGATGTGAGCATGTTTTCCTGTAGGCAGATTTATCTTAGGTTTGTGATTAACATCTTTAACATCATACAACAATTCATAGTTACCTGTCATATGATCTGAAGCACCAGTGTCCATAATCCACTCACTAACATTGCTACTTGCATAGTTGCATTATAACAGCTTATCATACCTGCAAAGTTGACATTAATCTCCTCTTATGTGTCTGAACCAGCCTTTGCACCAGTTTTGAGAGTTTGAGAGTTAGGTGACACTTCAGCTTCAGTTTTTACATTTCCTGCCCACTTGGGTTTTCCTTGAGAAGGTTTAAAACCAGTTTGTGTTGTTTGTTTGCCTCTATGCCACCTGTTTCCAGTTTGCACAGTTTCATTCTTGACTGATTTCGTAGCCTTAGGATGCCACTTTGGATATCCCACAATCTTCCAACATTTTTCCTTGCTATGCCCCTTCATGTCACACACAGAGCACCATTTTTCCTTTGAACTCATCATTCCACCAGTCTCAACTTCTTCTTTCACTTCCATTGCAAACTCCTTTTGTGACTCTTCTTGAATCGATCTTGCATATGCATCTTCAACTGTTGGCAATGGTGTGAACATCAGTAAATGACTCTTCTCTGCTGCATACTTAGAGTCATCAATACCATTAAGAAACTGAAACAGTCTTTCCTCTTCCTGATCTGTCCTCATTCTGTCAAGAAAGGTACTGATTTCAGTGTTCATTTCAGTGATGAGAGGATATTTCTTCATGGACTCAATCTCATCCCATAAGCACTTCATCTTAGAGTAGTATTCTGTGATACTCATGTTTTCTTGCTTAAGCTTGTACAAGGTTCTGCACAGCTTATATTTTCTCATACCATTTGTGAGATCATATCTCTTTCCAAGTTCATCCCACATCTCTTTGGCATTTCTGATATATCTCACTGTTTCTTTAACATGAGGAGCCATAGATCCAATCATCCATGCTATCACCATACTGTTGCAAGTATCCCATTGATCTTGTTTCTCAACATCACTTTTGTGCCTTGTAACCAAACCAGTTACAAATCCCAGTTTTCTCTTTGAAGCAAGTGTGAGCTCCATATCCATCTTCCATGCTTTGTAGTTTGATGGCCCTGTCAATTTTCTGGTATAACACCAGTGTTTGGACCATCAGAAGGATGAAGATAGAGAGGACTTAGCATGTCTGCCAAGGTCACTCCTTTAGAAGAAGAAGATGAAGAGGAAGCCATAGTAAAGCTTGCACTGAAAAATCAGTTTTGAGTAGAGGTTTTGGGATTTTGAGATTTGAAGTTGGAGCACTGTGATTTAGTGATAAAGGTCGAAGCTTTTAGGTTATGGCTCTGATACCATGAAGAGCTTTGACAATTTTGAGCTTAGCTCAACCGTTTCTTCAATGAAACAGTAGAAGAAAGATAGTGAAACAGAGGACACAAGCTCTCAAAAACTTTTATTCATTCACTGCAGTTTCTTTTATACATCCATTGCACTTCTAGGAAAACCTAGAGAATACTATCACAACCCAAAGGCCCATTACACAGTACAAAGGTTGGTGAGAACAAGACAATAAAGTAGGTGAAGTTGTATGATCCAAGGATGATTTTCTGATTCTGCGTGAATGCCTCCACACCATATTGCATGCACATGCACAATAGTGAATACTACATACACTTTACAGTAGTGAGTACTACATGCACAAAATTGTACCACTTTCTACACCCACCACATTCTAATATATTTCCACGAGTATAGAGTGGCAGGATTTGTGCATGAAGAGTGCCATTATTTGAAGTAGTAGCTGGAGTAATGTCGAAATACCGATTAAAGTGAACACAAATCATTCCCTTACAAACCACCCCTGTAAAATGGTGGAGATAACGATAAGGAAACCGGGGATATAAATTCAGTGACACACTTAGATTAATTTTTTTTTTCCATTTGCAGTCTTCGGAGCAGAAGACAAAAAAGCTAAATATTTTGTACGGATCTAAGTTATTGATGTCACGATCCTCGACTTCCACCTTAGGCATACTTGTAATCTATACGTTCTTTATTGTCATTGTAGTAAAGATCTTCGCATACTAAACTAGCCTACGACAGAGCAGAGTGATCAAGTGTAGTCGGGGCTGGAGGAAGTACGACCCATTGCTTTGTTAATGGGTTGCATACGCAGTATTGTTGTTCGTTATAATGATCAATACTTTCACCAACAATTATGCATAAAACCAAGTCTTTGAATGTAGTGATAATCCTAATAATAAACGGAAGGAAGTTGAGAGAGAATTTAGGAGAACGGAATACCTTATGAGTTGAGAAATAGTACCTATTCATGTTAGCAACAGTAGCGGGATTGATTATAAGCTGTGTCGTGGACAGAAAAGTCCATGGTAGATGTTGTTGTTGCTGCTGAAAAGTGAGTTGTTTTCTGAGGCTTATCTTGCGATTAAGGAACTGAATAACAAATTTAGGATTTGAAAGTAGAGATAGCCAACGTTTGCATACAATCCTGTTTGCGATCACTGCTACATAAGAGTGAAGTCCCATAAAAATTTCAATTAATAAATCATCTGCCAGGTCAACCATTCCTACTGATGATGAGTGATTTGTCATATTCTCTTCAATCATGGTGACCTACAGATTTTTTTTTTTTATGGTATGTTATAGTATATTCTATTTTTAAGTGTTGAAATATAAGTCATTAAAGAATTTAAGAAAGTAACAATACATATAGCAACTGACAAGTGGGAGTGCTTATATAATGGAAACAATATATGGTATTAGTGTTATTAGTGCTTATATTATGGTAACAAATAACTATATATGGTAGGTGTCACGGACCAAAGTCTTGACACAGACAATGGCCTCTGATGGGTGTTGGATCTTCCAACCAACCCTCGCGCACACACACACTCTAGCATCTAAGGAGGCTTGTTGAAGCCTGATCAACAATAATGGAACAAATGCGGAAGCAGACTCACAAGTACGAAAAATAAAGAGAAAAGGATTTTATACGAACGAGATTTTTTATTAATTCCAAAGGGACAAGTACAAGAATTCTGACAGAATGAATAGAGTGCCTTGGACAACCCCCAAGGTCACATATTTATAGACCACACATAGGACACGACATTTTCCATGCATGTGTCTTGGACTACCAACTGACACCTTACTAAATACACAACATGGCAACGCTTGGTCTCAAGAAGAGGTCCATTGTTGCCGTTGTTGTCTCACAAACAACCATGATGACTCATGAACCATCGTGTCCTAGACACGCATCCGTGCCGTTACATGCCTCTTTCCAAACAAATCAAGCTAAGCAATGTACTAACTCATAGACACCACTTCGTCCCATAACCACCTAGCACACTACTTGCCTTGAACCAAAATCTCTTTTTCACGCCAACTAACAAAGACTTACGTCCCTTGTTCCATGTTGTGCCGCACAATCATGTCCCAAGTGACACCTCAGTCCCTTGTACGTCTTCAACACGTGAGCATGGCATGTGCCACTCAAAGCCTGCTCAGTATCTCTCCACGAGCGTCTGTAAGACCAATTACACAAAGGCCTGGCCTTCCGTCCAAGCAACGCATCCAAGACGGACTCGTCGCAAGTCTTGATCTTCCAAGCCTTCATCTTGCAACACCTTCAATTCCCTAACCTAGACCTATGCTTAGCAAGCGCCCATACACAAACCAAGCATGCCCATGAACTTCCCGTGGACGACCCTAGCATCAGCTAGTCTGACCCTAGAGCGGAGGTGTACCCTCCTATATATAGATGGCTATATTAAGGAAAATCTTGGGCTGCAGGATAACACTCAAGTGATAGATAAACTGTTCTTATATCTTCAAAATCCGTTAGACTTGTTTCTCAAGCACTTATCAACGAACCTTGTTGGACTACAATTGGCAAAGAAAAATTGAAGTAGTCTTACAGTAGGAGTGCTTGTATTATGTAAATTGTAAAATAATAATTAAAAAAAATGCTAGGGCTAGCTTATTTTTAAGAAAAATCTTTACTTATTTATTTATTTTAATTTGTTTTAAGAAAAAGAAAAACCTTTATTTATTTTATACAGATAGCCTTAAGGGTGAAGCAACAATATCTAATATGCACCTAGAGCATATAACAAATTGTGCTCTCAGGACGTTGTTTGGTGTTTTATGATTAAAATTCACTACAATATTACTTCTTTTGGTTTAATTGTTATTCCATTTTTCTCACACTTTTACTTCATTTATATGTTATTGATGGCTTTTAGATGCTTAAATATTGTCATGTCAGTTGTATATTTTTCTAACATGTAATTAAATTCGTTTATTTTCTAATTAATAGAATTTGGTTAAAGTGCAATGTTTACTTATACATGTTCACCTTTTCAAATACAATGTTCAGCATTTAATAAGCAATGTTCAGTGCCAATTCTACATATTAAATTTTTCACTACGAAAGCAAACTAATAAAAAAGTTGAACATTGCTCGTTAAAATTTTAACATATATCATAAGTAAACATTGATATCATAAGTAGATTAGAATTGAACACTAGATTGCTCATAAGTAAACATTGAACACTAGATTAGAATTGGTTAGCTTTTTTTAACAGACACACACATATACATATATAAAGTAGACTTTTGGGGAGATTTTAGAGCATCACGTAAGTTTAGCTATTTTTGAAAAAAATAATTGATGAGGCTATCGCACACCTATCAAAAATAAACCAAACAGCACTAACTAATGTAGCTAGGGAAGTAAGGATCGAATCCTCAGGGAAGCAATTGAACTCTATTAGTTCTAAAAAGCTCAAACCGTATAAAGGGCCTTGGTCGAGAAATGTTGATTAACTAAGTGACTACTAATTAACTACTAATTAATTACGGAAAATGACGAAGATTAAAACCAATAAATGAAGCCTAGGGTCATTCGGGTCACCAAGAACAACTAATGGATTCACTAACAAAGACGTTCAATCTCACAATTATCATCAAATTAGGGCTCACTAATTCTCTCGAATTTAGACTCCCTCGAAACTCATCTAGCGGCTCTCGCTCATGCCTAGACTAATTCCGCCTATTATTCAGTGGTCTTATTGTGGTATTTTTACCTCTCGGCATCAAATTCGACAATTACCAAAATTACAACTAAATCTGCGCACAATTCAATTGTAAACGAAAAACCCAATAAAAGGAATTTGACTACTAATTGCGGAATTGAAACAACCTAATTCAGTTAGTCCATTAATTAGTCAAGGTTTCCCTAACCCTAGAAATTTGACTACTCACTCATGAACATGAAAATTAAAGCGAACATAATCCTAAAGTTCATAATTGAATTCATGAAGTAATTAATAATTAAACTAATTAACATCAACAATTAACTAAATTAATTAAACTTATGAAACTAAAAAAAACATAAATTAACCTAAGTAAAAAGAACAAGAGCAAAAGAATTACCAAATTGAAGAACAAATTGAAGACTTGAATTGAATTGAAATTTGATTGTTAAGAACAAAAACCCTAATTCCCAAATTAATTTGAGAGAGAAAAAAGTGCTTAAAAAATAAAACCTAAAAGTCTAATTCTCCATTATGAAAAGCATAAGTTGTTTTGCCAAGAAAGTCGTGCCTATTGTACCCAAAGTTGGGCTTACAAAGTCTAAGTACGAAGAAAATAAAAGAAGAATAAAAATCCCGAAAAAACGGCTGATGCGGGCGCATAGGAGATTTATGCGCCCGCATCAACCTCCCAGAAGCCCTCCAAAGCTGAATTTCTTGTTAAATGCGGGCGCATAGTAATTCTATGCGGCCGCATAGATACCTTAGAAGCTTATTTTCTTTTCTTCTTATTTCTTCATGATTTTTCAAGACTTGTTTACATAGCTTTTTGGCACGCACTTCCATGCATCTTCATTCTTATCCCGTCTAAGCTTTCCGGCTTCGTTCCGNCGTCCAAGCTTTCCGGCTTCGTTCCGAGCCTCGGTTTCCGTGTTCCTGAAATTACAAAACACACCAAAACCGAGCATAACAACCGCAAATGATAAAATCAAACTAAAAAGCTCTAAAATTGCCGGAAATCAATCAAACTTGGCGAAACACTTCAAATTAGCTAAAGAACACCAAATGAGCTAAAATCAAACCAGAATAACAACCATTAGGCATAAAATTGGCCCGAAAACAGGGGGAAAAACACAATAAAAACCGCACATATCAAATTCCCCCAAGCCAAGCCTTTGCTCGTCCCGAGCAAAGATAACGAAATGACTTTCACCCCATAAAAACATATGCATCACAACTCAAGGATCCTTCCGAGTTTACTAAGATCAAAGCAAGTCAAATGCTACACATTCCTAAGCAAAAGTCAAACAAAGCCAACCAAGCAAGTTTGATGAATCGATGACTAGAATAGCTCACGGGTTGTCACTCCACACAATTGAGCATCTAACAATGTAGCTCACCCTCACCACCCAACCATAAGAAAATGGAATGCAAATGCAATAAAGTGTTTAAATGCAAGTTTTGAGGAGCCCAAATCCACATCTCACACCTCATGCAAGTGTTTAAGGGTATACACTCAATCCTAAAGTCGACTCGAAATGCAATTAATACTCTACGACCTTGCCAAAAGACTCTTCCACAATCAACCAAAGCATGCACATGAAGATCAAAGAGGACTTTATAAGCTTGTAACGTAAGGCTAGGGTGAAGGGTAAGATAAATTTGGGATAATGTGGCTGAAAATACAGGGTATACGCATAAAACATCGGAGACTCACCAACACACTATTCAATAATATCAATGTCTCCCATCATCCAATTCCAACCGAATCAAACCAAACTTTTCAATTTTCATTCACTTCACACCTTTATTTTCATTCAAAGCACAAATACAAACCAAATTCAAGCTTTTCATTCATCTACTTCAATTTCAACTTGTTTTTCTCCTTCTTTTTTTTTTTTAATTCCATTGCCCCCTTTTTTTTCCTTTTTTTTTTCATTTCACTTTAGTTTCACGACTCTTAATTGTTAGCCATTAAGACCAAACCATCACACGTACATAACTGGACTCCAAATCACCATTTAGAAACCAACACATTGTGTTTTAAAACACAATTCCAGCCATTGGTACGCAGAGCCTTAATGTGAAACTTATAGAACCTCCTATACATCAAAAATTCGCAATTTCACCTAATCCTCCAAATACACCATCTCAACAGCCAACAACCACAACAAACCACAACATGACTCACCTAAGCCAAACTTGGGCATACAATATGTCATCAACCACCGAGGCCAAAAAGGGTTGTAATGCGGTTAAATTTTGTGAGTGATAAAGGCTTAAGAAAACATAGGATCAAGGGGAAAAGTGTTTAGCATGAAAATCCTAATAATGTATCTGAAAGCTCTAACACAATTGAATGCCTCTTATTATGCGCAACATGCAACAAAACCTCAATCAAAAGCTACTCAAGTCCAATGGCAAACCCAAGATCATAAATGCACCAGGAACTAAGCACACATGAAAAGAATATAATTTAATATAGCCTATAAGGTTAAAAGTGGCTCAAATCCTCCCGCTAACACAGTTCAAGTCCAAGACCCAAGCAAGGTTAGACAGAGTTGACAAGTACAAGGAATGCTAGCAATTTAAGACTAAGTCATGCCCGGCAAATCACACAAGTAAACTCATCCGAATACAAGAGTCATGAAGTTTCAAAAAGATTTAAGCAAATGGGTAAATGAAAAGTCAAATCAACGAAAAACCGGGACGAGCAGCTAGCCAATCACAATAAGAATTCTCTTTTTAAAGCCGAACTACATTAAACTAGGAAAGCAGTACATTTTTTTGGTTACATGTAAACTCCCGGCCTTAAGGGACGGTACAAACCATGTAACGGTCCTACAAAAGCAGTAAAAACTACACTAGAAGCAGAAAAAAAAAACTAAGGCTAAACAGCTATCCCCAAAACATACAAGTACAAGCAAAAGGAGAACGGAGTTTAGGAACATCTAACCCAATGTAAATCAACCAAAGCCGTAAATCCAATATCAGAAGTCATAGTCCTGCTCCGAATGTCATATCTGCAGGGGGAAAGAAACCAAAACCAAGTCCAAAAAGAAAAAGAAAAATGAAAACTAAAAAAAAAACTGTTTACAACTAATTACAACCTATACAAGAGTAACTAATCACCCCCCCCCCCAAGCCAAACATTGTCCCGTCCTGGGATACATAATCAATAAAAATGGGGAGGGGAATAGAAGCTGCAGACTGTCCTACTGCTGCCCGGGCCCGCCATAAGGTGGAAACTGGGAGTAGTGGTGGTGGAGTGGGTATGAGGTGGGGTTCACGTTGGGGTCGTACTAGGGTGGCCAGTTAGGGTGGTTGGGAAATGGCTGCACATTGCCCTAGTCGACATGGTGCAGGTGCTCTCTCCACTGGACCCGCTGTAGATGATCCACATCGGTTCGGAGACCACGGACACTATCATCTAGTCTGTCAAACCGATGTCCGTATTGCTCGAACTGCTGGTCGATCTGATCGAACCGCTGAGTGTTGTAGGCATGCATTTTATCTAGGTGGTTCATCAGTGGGGTCATGTCAAAGGCGCCCTGAGGAGGTGAGAGTGGCGGAGCTGGGTGTTGAGGAATGTCCTCCTGAGGGACACCCCCTGCCTGCTGCATTACTTAGGCCATTTTAAGGGCCCTCTTCTCGGCATCCATCCTCTCGACCAGTGGGATAGGGTCTGGGGGGATCCTCCAGGGGTTCACGCCTTCGGGGTGGTCAAGGTAGTAGGTGGAGGTGAAGGCATTGGGAAGGTAGCACCAAGATAGTTCCCGGACATTCCATACCAAGCGTTCCTGCCAGCCCCTGGTGTATGTTCTGCAGAACCCGGCAGTCCGTAAGGAGGGAATGTCCATCAGCGGGTTTTCTTCAACGGGGTGCAACCCTTCAAAGTTCTCTCGGTGGCCCAACTGGTAGGCCAGCCAGGTAATCATGCCTCCACAGTAAATGACCCCCGTGTTTGTGGCACCTTCAGCTATCTCAGCAAATCTACGGGCAAGGAAGAACCCGTAGTTGTAATCTCAGCCTCGGAGATGGGAGCCCTCGGTAGCTAACCACAGTAGTCTGAGCTCATCTGGATAGACTTGCCCCAGCTCTCCTCGGGAAATAGGCAATAGACGACAAAGCGGAGGAAGTATCGGAGAGCTGCATGCTGAACCTCCGAGGTCTTACTGGTAGATGAGGCATAGGGGGTGGTGCCGTCAGTGATACGGAGCCACCAGGAAGCCTCCTCATAGTTGGACCAACTATGCTCGAGAGCTACGGAAACCAAGTTGTCCGGGTCCCAGAAGAAGTGTTCGTTGAACTGTTGCAAGGTGAGCTCATAATGGGTGCCGAAGATTGTGAAGCTGACTACCCCCGTTCGAGCTGTCGGGTTACTGGGGTTCCGTACAATAACCCTGAAGTGGAAGGTGGTAAGGAACTCCAGAGTGAGTTCCCGGTATGTAGGTGGTGCCATTGGTTCGCCATCAGGTCCTGGCATGGTGACTCTAAGCCATGCACCCCAGCTTATATTATCCGCCATCTGCACCACTTGGTCAGTGATCCCCAACTCATCGCAGGTGCTACGGTCAAAGAATCTGGTGGAGCGGATGGACCGCTTTTGCAGTCTCTCGAACCGGGCTTGTTGTTGGCGGCGGTTTGGTGGTGCGGGGTCTCCAGAACTGGAGCCCGCAGGTTGTTTACCTCTAGAAGCCGAGGTAGAAGACTCGGTCCTTTGTGATTTTCTTGAAGTTCTGTGAGAGCTCATGGTTCCTGAAAATCGAAATGGGATGCATTAGAACCGTAGTGAAGATCGTGACAAAACAACATAACATAGCAAGCTCATGCAGTGAAAATTCTTCAAATAGACAAATTGAGCGGAAATTTCGGCATGACCCGTCTATTTTATCAATCTAATCAAAAGCCGCGAGGCTACCAACAATCACCAAAACCAATATTTTTCAACAAAAGTCCAAGGTTTCCACACATTTCCAAGGGTTCCAACACAAGTCCAATAAAATCACCATTCTCATGAAACCAAAAGTGCAACAATTACCAACACCTAAACCTCGATTATTAATCCAAAGCACCATATTTCACTAAGTAACAAACTACACTCATGGAAAGGAAATATAATCAACCTTCCATGACATTATCAACACAATTTAAGGCAAAAATTTGGCAAGTCAAGACTACAATATCATCATCTCAAAAAACCAAAGCATTGTTCACAAACTAAAATAAGAGCATGAATTTGCTAAGTTATAAACTTGGAATTGAAAATTAATAACAACTAAACAAGCAATTATTAACATCACACAAGCATAAAACCCAAGAAAAACATACTAAAAATTCGTAACTAAGGAACCCTATAGTGTGAATGCCATGAAAAATCAAGAAAACTTGTCAAAACTTACTCAAAGTTAGATTTATACCTTAATAGATGAAGATGAATTGGAAGCAAAGTAGAAAAAACGCCCAAAGAGTCCAAAATTAATCAAAAAACGCCCCAAATTTCCAGAAATTTGCGCGCCCCTATTGACCCCCCAAATTGCATATTTTTTCGAAAATTAATTGAGGGGTTTTGTTGAAGGAGATGAGAGGATGCTTGTGTTAAAATTTGAGTTGATTTGGAGAAAGATTGAGTGAGATAAGAGAGAAAGAAATTTTTTAGTGTGAGGTTTTAATGGAGGTTGAGGAAGATGAGGGAGATAATGTGAGGTGAGAAGTGGGGGAGATAAAAGATAAAAGGAATAAAAGGGAGTAAAAGAAAGTAAAAAAAAAAAAAAAAAGAAATTCGGGCCGAGATGCGCCTGCATCTCGTGTGGGATTCAATTCAATGGGGTTACTGGGGGTCTGATGCGCCCGCATCGACCCCTGCAGCAAATTCTTTGGGCATTCTGTAGGTAAGATGCGCCCGCATAAAAGTGTTATGCGCCCGCATCTTACTTTTTCAAAAAATTCTTTGGGGTTCTGGGGGTCAGATGCGCCCGCATAAAAGTTTTATGCGCCCGCATCTGCCCCATTTTACCCGGCTTTTGCTTTCTTCCTTCATCTAAAATTTTCTTTTCAATCACCTTGACCCTTACTTAGATTTTTAACTACGGAATGCAACCGAAAACCTATGGTTACTCAATTACACCTAAAAGCACACAAAAACACATGAACACAACTAACTAAAAAAAACGAAAACAAACTAAAACACACCAGAAACACACAAAAAGAGTTAAAAAGGGATAGAAAGCTCGGGTTGCCTCCCGAGCAGCGCTTGTTTAGGGTCATTAGCTTAACCGTAGCTCCGGAGTGGTCAATGTGAATCGGGATTGTAGAATTGCACCTCTTCTACTAATCCAACCGCATCACCTTCATAATAGAGCTTCAATCGTTGTCCGTTGACCTTGAACTTTTCACCTTTATCATTTTGGACTTCAACGAACCCGAATTTGCTCACCATAGTAACCGAAAAAGGACCGCTCCACCTGGACTTCAGTTTTCCAGGAAACAATCTGAGACAGGAGTTAAATAGGAGTACCCTGTCACCAACTTGAAATTTCCTTCTCCTGATTCTTTTGTCATGCCACCTCTTAGTCTTCTCTTTATATATTTTTGCACTATCGTATGCAGCTAAACGGAATTCATCGAGCTCATTCAGTTGAAGAAGTCGCTTTTCTCCCGCAAGCTTGGCATCCATATTCAATTCCTTTACTGCCCAGTATGCTTTGTATTCTAATTCAACCGGAAGGTGACACGCTTTACCATAGACCAACCGAAACGGTGAGGTGCCAATTGGAGTTTTGAAAGCCGTCCTATACGCCCATAGAGCATCATAGAGCTTGTTAGTCCAATCCTTTCTCGATTTTGCAACTGTCTTCTCGAGGATAGACTTGATCTCGCGATTGGAAACCTCAACTTGGCCGCTTGTCTGTGGGTGATATGCTAGTCCTGTTCTGTTGTAAACACTGTACTTTTCCAGCAGCTTATCTAACCTTTTCTCATGGAAATGCTTCCCCCCATCACTGATGACAGCTTTAGGAACTCCGAACCTAGGAAAAATGACCTGCTTAAATAACCGCAAAACCGTATTAGAATCACAATGGGGAAAACCGTATTAGAATCACAATGGGGGGTAGCAAGAGCTTCCACCCATTTAGAAACATAATCCACAGCAACTAATATGTAACGGTTTCCATTAGAAGATGGGGAGGTTCCCTAATAGTCAACACCCCAAACATCAAAGATCTCAACTTCCAATATACCTGTTTGAGGAATTTCGTGCCTTTGTGAGATGTTACCTGTTCGTTGGCATGAATCGCAAGACATAATGAAGGCTCTCGCATCCTGTAAGATCGTGGGCCAATAGAAACCTGATTCAAGGACCTTAAACATCGTCTTGGAAGGGTGACCTCCATAAGGTGATGAATGGCAATGGTGAAGAACACCATATACTTCCCATTCCGGAACACATTTCCTGTAAAAACCATCTGCACACTCACGAAACAGGTTAGGATCATCCCAAAAGTATCGCTTAACATCGTGCAAAAATTTCTTTTTCTGCTGATAAGTCAAATCAGAAGGTAAAACACCTCCTACAACGTAATTAGCGAAATCAGCAAAACAAGGGGAATTCACACAAACAGCAAACAAATGTTCATCAGGGAAAGAATCGTCAATGGGGGTAGAGATCTCCCCATCATCATACCGTATCCTCGATAAGTGGTCAGCTACCACATTCTCTGCTCCCTTCTTATCACGAATCTCGAGATCGAACTCTTGGAGCAACAAAATCCACCGAATAAGCCTCGGTTTGGCTTCCTTCTTCCCAAGTAGATATTTAAGAGCTGCATGGTCAGTATAAACAATAACTTTCGAACCTACAAGATAAGCACGAAATTTATCTAAGGCATAAACTATAGCAAGCAGCTCCTTTTCCGTGGTGGCATAATTAACTTGAGCTTCATCTAAAGTCTTACTGGCATAATAAATAGCGTGCAAGACTTTATCTCTCCTTTGACCTAAAACCGCACCAACTGCAAAATCACTAGCATCACACATTATTTCGAAAGGTAAATTCCAATCGGGGGACTGTATAATGGGTGCCGAAATTAGTGCATTTTTGATCATATTAAAGGACTCAAGACACTCATCAGTGAATTTAAATTCAGCATCTTTTAACAGCAATTGAGTTAGTGGTTTCGCAATTTTAGAAAAATCCTTAATAAACCTGCGATAAAAACCAGCATGACCCAAAAAACTTCTTACCCCTTTTACATTCACTGGAGGTGGCAGTTGCTCAATTACCTGTATTTTCGCCTTATCCACCTCAATGCCACGTTCGGAGACCAAATGTCCCAAAACTACTCCTTCATTGACCATGAAATGACATTTTTCCCAATTTAAAACCAGATTTACCTGTTCACATCTTTCGAGAACTTTAGTCAAGTTAGTCAAACATGAATCAAAATCAGAGCCGTAAACACTAAAATCATCCATGAAGACTTCCATAATGGACTCTATAAACTCAGAAAAAATGCTCATCATGCAACGTTGAAAAGTAGCAGGTGCATTACATAAACCAAAAGGCATTCTACGATATGCAAAAGTACCATAAGGACATGTAAAGGTCGTTTTCTCCCTATCATCAGGATGGATGGGGATCTGAAAGAAACCCGAATACCCATCAAGATAATAGAAATACTTATTCTAGCCGAAAATCAAAGTTTATCAGAAGCTTGGTCGAAAATTCCTGAGAAATTGGCTGGATTTGCATCCTTACTGGATGAGGGTTAGCTCCTTTTTTGAGAAGTCCTTGAGTCCAATGAGGATAAAGATTTAGTAGTCTTAGCCTCTATCTCCCCAACAGCTTCAACCTATCTTACTATGCTTAACTGCTGTTAGGTTGCTGTTGTTCTTTGAAGGTAAGAATAGATTAGGACAGGTAGAATGGATTCCAACAGTAGGATGTTAGGCATCTGGGTGCCTTAGCTAATCTTTCCAACATTTGATCAATAAAAGGAAGGGGGAAATGGTCCTTTTTAGTTGCAACATTCAATTGTCTATAATCAATACACATTCTCCATCCTGTAACAACTCTAGTAGGAATTAATTCATTTTTATCATTACGAACAACAGTTGTTCCCCCTTTCTTAGGGACTACCTGTACGGGACTTACCCACTGGGAATCAGGCACCGAGTAAATAATACCTGCATCTAGAAGTTTAAGAACTTCCTTCTTCACTATCTCCTGCATGTTAGGATTCAAACGTCGTTGACCCTGGAAACAAGGTTTGTGACCTTCCTCTAAATGAATTCTATGCATACAAAAATCAGGACTAATACATCAAGTCATTCAATTGTATACCCAATAGCTTTCTTATGAGATTTAAGTACACACAAAAGTTTATTTAATTGACTATCAGTAAGAGAAGCACTAACAATAATGACAGGGTACAACTTCTTATCATCAAGAAAAGCATATTTCAAGTGAGAGGGGAGGAGTTTCATCTCGGGTTGGGTTACCTCTTTAACAGAACAAACCTCTTGAGGTAACTCAATAAATCTCCGGCTCTCCTCCGAGTTCAATTCCTCACCAGTAAGATCCTGGACTAAATTATCAGCATCGATTGTGCCTTCACCTGCATCAACATCAAGACAAACAACGGCCTCCAGAAGATCTTTTGTAGTAGATCGAGGCATATCATCAAATACAATCTCATCAATGACATCGATAACATAACATGATTGTTCCATCATTGGACTCTTAAGAGCAGCATTAAGATTAAAGGTAACTTTATCATCCCCTACAGACAAGGTCAAACTACCATTTTTGACATCGTTAACAGCACCTGCAGTGTGTAAGAAAGGTCTACCAAGAATAATTGGGATATGAGCATCCTCATCCATATCTAACACAACAAAATCAACAGGAATAAAGAATTTCCCGACTCTCACAGGGACATCCTCTAAAATACCCTTAGGGTATTTCACTGTCTTATCTGCCATCTGCAAGGTAATGTTAGTAACCTTTAAAGCACCCATATCAAGCTTTTTACAAATAGATAACGGCATTACACTTACACTAGCCCCTAAATCAAATAAANACACTGGCTCCTAAATCACATAATGCTTTGTCAATAAACAGGGGGCCAATGTTACAGGGAATAGAAAAACTTCCCGGGTCCTTTAGTTTCGGTGGTGACTTGTTTTGCAATATGGCACTGCACTCCTCCGTGAGTGCTCGGTCTCCGCCACACTCAACTCACGTTTCCTGCTCAAAATGTCTTTCAAAAATTTAGTGTAAGTAGGAATTTGAGTTATCAAATCAGTAAATGGAACAGTAACTTGCAAATTCTTAACAATAGCTAAAAATTTACTGAAATGGTTATCGTTCTTACTCCTGGTCACCCTGTTTGGAAAGGGTAACCTAACCTGTGGCTTCGGGATAGTATCAATCGATGTGTCATCTACCTTCTCTTTAGGTGCTTCAGTCTCCTTATCTGGAACTGTCTCTAAATCTTTAATCACCACATCACTGGTCTTCTTAGCTTCACCTGCAGCATCAGAATTAACATCATCAGTAGGCATTTTCGGGCCTTCATAAGCAGCTCCACTCCTCAAGGTAATGGCATTGACATGGTCCCTCGGGGGATTCTGTGATGCCTGTGATACTGGGGGTGTAGGTTGTGATGGAAGGTGGCCTGGTTGCCTTTGAGCAGTTGATTGCGCAATCTGAGCTATCTGAGTCTCCAGGTGCTTGTTGTGAGCTTGCATTGACTCCATATTTTTTTGCATTTGCAACATCATATTCTTCAGCTCTGAGATTTCTCCACTAGGTTGAGGTGGCATTGGCGGTGCTGGTAGTGGTGGCCTGCTGAAACCAGGTGGGTGTGGTGGTACATATCTCTGCATCTGCTGGGGTGCCTGCTGAGGTGGCATAGCTTGCTGAGGATTCTGGACATTGCTGTTGTTCTTGTAAGAAAAGTATGGGTGATCCTTCCAGCCCGGATTGTATGTATTAGAATATGGATTGTTCTTGTAGGCTTGAAAGGCGCATACTTGCTCTACTGAACTAGTACATGACTGGGAACTATGACCGAATGAACCACATGAATCACAGAAAGGATCAGTGCATCCCGAAAGTGCAGCTACAGGTGATAATGGAGGAGCTGTGGTACCAATCTTGTCAAGCTTTTGACTTATGGCATTGATCTGTGCAGCTAAACTCTCATACTTATCATCAACTACATGTTTTCCACCCTTCTTAGAATGCCCTCTAAGGTTACCAAACTGTGAATTATGAGTGGCAATTTCATCAATCAGTTCATATGCAGCGTTGACTTCTTAGTTCATAAATCGACCATTAGCAGCAGAATCTAGCAAAGCCCTACTTTCATTACCCAACCCATTGTATAATGACTGAACTAGAAACCATTTCTCAAGCCCATGATGAGGACACATTCTCAACAACTCCTTAAACCGTTCCCAAGCATCATATAGTGACTCATCTGTCTCCTGATTGAAGTTAGTAATTTGGCTCCTCAATAAAGCAGTTCTCTGTGGTGGGTAGTACTTCCTCTGAAAAGCAAGAGCTAAATCCTCCCAACAATTAATGGTAGCCATATTGAGATCATTCAACCAGGTTCTAGCCTTGTCTTTCAACGAAAATGGAAACATTCGCCTTCTGATGTAGTCCTTAGAGACGTTCATTTGCTTGATAGTATCACAGTATTGAAGGAAATTTTGTAAGTGTAAATTCGGATCCTCCTTCAATGTCCCTGAAAAACTGATTTCATTCAACCATGTTCACAAGAGCCGGTTTCAGTTCAAAGTTAGCAGCATCGGTATCAGGTACTGAATAACCTCCAGCCATAGACTCCGTACTAGGCAAGGAATAGTCTCTCAATGAACGGGCCGCAGGTGGCGGTGGTGGAGGTGGTGGTCCTCTACCCTGTCCTTCTCCTTCGGCAGCCATTTCAACCTCTAAATACCCTTCAAACAACGGATTGAAGGTGAACTCGAAAAACTGAGATAAGTCCGAAACAGTTTCCTCCACAGATCGGGGAAGAAAAATTCGGTGTCTACTACGTCTCAACCGCTTCAGAAATACTCGCTCGGGCTCAGTGAAAATGAAAGTATCAGGCTCGTGGTCGTTTTGCATAAACCTATGAACCTGCACACAATAGAAACTCCGAGCAAAGATAAGAAACAGCCCCAAAGAACTGAATAGTTCTTTGAGACTAAGAAAAATAAAAATAAAACAGTATAAACCCGACTAATAGAATTAAAAATTGCCTCCCCGGCAACGGCGCCAAAATTTGATGAGGCTATCGCACACCTATCAAAAATAAACCAAACGACACTAACTAATGTAGCTAGGGAAGTAAGGATCGAATCCTCAGGGAAGCAATTGAACTCTATTAGTTCTAAAAAGCTTAAACCGTACAAAGGGCCTTGGTCGAGAAATGTTGATTAACTAAGTGACTACTAATTAACTACTAATTAATTACGGAAAATGACGAAGATTAAAACCAATACATGAAGTATAGGGTCATTCGGGTCACCAAGAACAACTAATGGATTCACTAACAAAGACGTTTAATCTCACAATTATCATCAAATTAGGGCTCACTAATTCTCTCGAATTTAGAATTCCTCGAAACTCATCTAGTGGCTCTCGCTCATGCCTAGACTAATTCCGCCTATTATTCAGTGGTCTTATTGTGGTATTTACCTATCGGCATCAAGTTCGACAATTACCAAAATTACAACTAAATCTGCGCACAATTCAATTGTAAACGAAAAACCCAATAAAAGGAATTTGACTACTAATTGCGGAATTGAAACAACCTAATTCAGTTAGTCCATTAATTAGTCAAGGTTTCCCTAACCCTAGAAATTTGACTACTCACTCATGAAAATGAAAATTAAAGCGAACATAATCATAAAGTTCATAATTGAATTCATGAAGTAATTAACAATTAAACTAATTATCATCAACAATTAACTAAATTAATTAAACTAATGAAACTAAAAAAAAACATAAATTAAACTAAGTAAAACGAACAAGAGCAAAAGAATTACCAAATTGAAGAACAAATTGAAGACTTGAATTGAATTGAAATTTGATTGTTAAGAACAAAAACCCTAATTCCCAAATTAATTTGAGAGAGAAAAAGTGCTTAAAAAATAAAACCTAAAAGTCTAATTCTCCATTATGAAAAGCATAAGTTGTTTTGCCTAGAAAGTCGTGCCTATTGTACCCAAAGTTGGGCTTACAAAGTCTAAGTACGAAGAAAATAAAAGAAGAATAAAAATCCCGAAAAAACGGCTGATGCGGGCGCATAGGAGATTTATGCGCCCGCATCAACCTCCCAGAAGCCCTCCAAAGCTGAATTCCTTGTTAAATGCGGGCGCATAGTAATTCTATGCGGCCGCATAGATACCTCAGAAGCTTATTTTCTTTTCTTCTTATTTCTTCATGATTTTTCAAGACTTATTTACATAGCTTTTTGGCACGCACTTCCATGCATCTTCATTCTTATCCCGTCTAAGCTTTCCGGCTTCGTTCCGAGTCTCGGTTTCCGTGTTCCTGAAATTACAAAACACACCAAAACCGAGCATAACAACCGCAAATGATAAAATCAAACTAAAAAGCTCTAAATTTGTCGGAATTCAATCAAACTTGGCGAAACACTTCAAATTAGCTAAAGAACACCAAATGAGCTAAAATCAAACCAGAATAACAACCATTAGGCATAAAATTGGCCCGAAAACAGGGGGAAAAACACAATAAAAACCGCACATATCAACAATTATGTATATTTATCCAAACTAATAAAAAAGATTATGTATATTTATCCTATGTAAATGCAAAAAAACATAATTTTTATATATGCGCCGCGCCATATATAGATTTAACATAAAACGTGAAAATCTCTAAATATGTATAAGTAAAAATTATATCATTAAAAAGTACACGTCGAGATAGAAATTACATTTTTATGTTTTACAAAACACGTATTTGGTCCAAATATGTATAAGTAAAAATTATACCAAATTCTTACCAAAAACAAAAATTATACCAAATAGGTATAACGGTAGAGCCTTTATAAGTACACGTATTTGGTAAAACAAAAAAATATGTATTACATTTTGACCAAATACGTATTTGAGCCTTTATAAGTACATGTATTTGGTCAAAATGTAACAATAAAAAAATCATAAAGGTAGAGCCTTTATAAAAAAAATTACATCGTATAACAGTAGTTAATATCTAAAAAGGCCATGCATTAGGAGCGTCACGTGAGACTTTATTAATTTAAACCAACTATGTCCAAGGTAATTAATTTCTTTTTGATTTAAATAATAATTTTTCATGCTACAAAAGAAACCAAAAAAAGGAATCAATTTCAATATAAAAATCTGACTACCATATTACTCCATAGTTAGTAAGTTGACTATGAAACACATATGTCGAATTATTGTTGGCCGGATATGTATATAAAGAGATGATTATACAATTATTCATGATAAATAATTATAGAGGGGATTAACTGGTAACTTGGTATGGAGTATTAGCTGCTCTTTAGCCTTTAAGACGTTGATTTCCTTAGAGTGGTAAAGTCATAATACGAATTTACGGAGCACTTCACTAGATATCTCAATTCGATTAGGCTTCAATCCCTAATCCTTAATTAATTACCAAAACAATTACTCCGTAGGATTTTGTGTTTGAATTTTACTCCATAATTATATTAGACCACCCTTTAAAATTTCAATCACATTGCACGTTTAATTTGTCTCTTTTTTGATGAGTTATCACGTCATCATCTAGGTATATAAGTTTTCATTATTCTACGACGTTCATTTCAAATTAGTTGCAACAATTGAGTATTATTTGTGAGATATAAAATTTTCAATTGTTGCAACTAATCCGTAATGGAGATAATACTTCGTTTTATAATTTGTATAGCGCGAGATTGAATTTTATTTTTCCTTAAATCAACCATGTCCAATTAAATTAATTCTTTTAGAATATAAAAACTAGTAAGAGAGGACTGTCTTGAATGATATTTATTGAGCTTACTTGTTTGAATATGTGCACTCTGGTTTGCTTAATTTCGTCTTATTTTCTGCTTGCTATCATCGATCTCCTTTATTGCGAAATGATTTGGTTTACTTAATAAACCTACTACATGTTACTGATTTTGATCAAGTTTGTGTGCTTTGGTTGTTTGAGCCTCGAAGTTTGCTTTGATTTTTCTTTAATGCCTAATTTGTGTTGTTTACTTGTCATATTCGTAACAAGTAAATAAATATAAATCAGAGATGACTCATATTTGTTGAATGATTGCATGAATGAGTAAATGTGTGAGTGTATGAATGTGCGAGTGAGTGAATGTGCGTGTGAGTTAGTGACTAAGTGAGTGTGTGAGTTAGTTGTGCGAGTGAGTGAGTGAATGTGCATGTAAGTTAGTGAGTGAGTGTGTGAGTTAGTTGTTTTGTCAATATATGAGCTGTTTTTGTTAATAATGTATGATTACCTCTTGATTGTTTTATTTCAATGGTTATAAGTTTATAACTTGATGTTTTTATGAATAAATGACTAATTTATTTGTTTACTAATTAAAATGTAAAGTGTTTGAATCAATGACGGAAATTCTTGAATGAATGAATGAATGAGTTTGACCTGATTGTCTTACTTCAATGGTTATCACTTGATAGTTTTATGAGCTCGAGTAAGAATATGTGAATGTGAGTCTGTGAGTGAAAAAACTTGAGAAATTGAATTGAAGGAGATAGATCGATAGGTACATACATCATTTTGATATACTTTTATTTGAAGGGTTGATATGAAGTGTGTGTCTTTTATTGTTGTGGCTGTGCTGGAGTACTTTGCTATTTGTTGCTCCTGTGTTTGTTATGGCTTCATTCTATAGGTATGATGTGGGTGTGTTATGTTGTTATTGCTGGTGGTGGTTCATGTTTCTTCTAGTTGCTCTTGTTGTGTTCTTGGTTTTGTAGTTGCTGAATTTGGATTTGTAGTAGTTGTTATTGTTTTGGTGTTGTTATTGTTCTTCTTGTTTTGTATTGTAGTTTGATAGAACTTTGTGTTGTAATTTGATAGAAATGAGTGTTGATATGTATATGCAACATTATACCATCATTTTAAATCATAAAATGCAAAGAAAAAATTTCATTTTTTGGGCACTTATTTGATGTGGTTTTCCAAAGAACAACCACAAATGCTATACTTTTTGTTGTGGTTGGAACCACAGCAAATACTACACCCTTATTTGCTGTTAGGTCAAGTTTGCGGTCAAAAACCACAACAAATACCCACTTTTAACCGCAGCAAAAGGCTTTTTTGGTACAAGTGCAAAAACCCTAACCGGCAACCCCTCCCCTCACCGGCCACATACAACGACAACATCAGCGGCGATGGCCAGCAGGTAGAGCCCACCGACGGCCACCACTGCCACCGTCGGTCCCTTTCTTCTTCTTCCCCTTCATCTTTCGTGAGTATTTAAAAGAAAAGGTTTTTTTCTTCTATTTTAATTCCAACTCTCTAATTAAAAGTATGATTTATAATTTTGTTTGAGTAAAATTTTAATGTTTATGATCATGTTTTAGTTTTATAATTATGTTTTATAAAGCATATTCATAAAATTATAATTAGGGTTTTGTAAAGTTTATGAAATTATTAGGGTTGGTGATTTTAATGTTCTAAATTCATGTATTACGATTATAAGTTATTCTTATGACAATTTATGGCAATTTTATATAGTTTAAAATAGTTTTTGAAGGTCTTTAAGTAAATTTATAAAGCTGTAAATTTATTCTAAGTATGAATAAATATAGTAGCTAGTAGTAGTATGATCACATTATAATTTATGTATTTGTGTTTTTAGTGCATAAAACCTTCATACGATGATCATGGGACGTTGTTATGATGTTTTAAACTCAAGTTATCAAGTTTAGAGAGTTTTAAAGGAATTTTTTAGCAATTTAATAATACTGCCTTTTTTGGGTAAATATGAAAAACAAAGGTTTTTGAAGGGAAATTAATGGTTAATGTATGAAATTGATTTGAGATGATATCAAGGATGTATTGGTTGACTTTTCAACACTTATAAGTAGTTTAGAGTTGCTATAAAATTTAGACAAAGGAAATTTTTGATTAGTTTTAATTTATGTTTTGCAGGAAGCTTTGAGCTATAGGCGATTTCTAGTAGTAGTGGTGAGTCGTCGCTATTACATAAGGTATGTAAGCACAAAAGATGTTCTATGAGTTTAGAAATCATGCTAGTAATAGTTTTAATCCATAAGTTTCATGTTAGAAGCTTTATGATGTTTTGAGAAGTTATTGAATCATATTGACTTATGTTGACTTATATGATCATTTATTGATTATTCCATAATGACATATTGAGCTTATAAATTGGCTTCTATGATTTACATTCTGCTTTTGTCGCTATTTTAATACATCAAGGATGTTGGAATGTTTATTTATTAAAGAAGTCGATTAGTAGTCAAGATAGAAGGAAGAAAGAAGTAAAATTATGTTGTTTAGCAACTTGAGCAAGAAGAAAAATATTTAGTGAATATTTTATTCACATTTCACATTATTAATAGCAATGGATAAATTGAGCAAGTAAATATCCGCTTACAGTTTATGTGTGGACAAGGAAGGAAAGTAAGGAAGAAGAGTTAATAAAAATATGATAACTAATTAATGAAGATTAATTAATATGTTGTTCATGTTTGTTTATGTGGTATGTACGTTTGTACGTTACATGTGAGTTGCAACAAGTTATTAAATTGATAGTCACGTCAAGTGAAAGAGGATTCACACCAACACTCTTGGAATGTATATACCTTGAGTATGAACAATGACGGGGAGTTGTGGTAGGGACAGTCGTATACCTATCAAAAATAACCTACTACTCTAATTATGTAGACAGGGAAGTAGGGATCGTATCCACAAGGAAGCAAGCAATTCTACTAATTCTAAAAAGTCACTATGTCATAAGGGGCCCTTGAATATTGGGTTTTGACTAAAAAGTTAACTAATATAGGAATGGAATCAACTAAAAAAAGAACTTTATAACTAAACCTAGGATGTTGGTTCACCACAGTTCAACAAATGAAATGCACAAATTTAATTAATCGATTATTAACTTCTTGAATTAAGGTTCACTAATTCTCTCGAATCTAGTCTCCTTCAAAACTCCTCTAATAGCTCTCGCTCACTTAGACTCGTTTTGCCTATTGTCCCTATGATCTAATTGTGGTAATCTTACCTCTCAACATCGATTTCGACAATATCAAACTAACAAGTAAACATCGCCAGTGTTTAACTGAAAGCAATATAAATTGACAACAGGAATTCAAGAACATTAATAATCAAATTAACAACTATGAACAAAGCATCAAGAACGATTCATAGATCCTCTAATCCCCGAAAGAAAACTACTCACGCATGATAGAAATTTAAAAAACTAAAGCGACAATAAAAACTAGAACTAAAAACATGACTAAAGCAATTTAACTAATTAACATGAACAAAATAACTCAAAAACATGAACTAGGGCAAAAACAAGATCTAGAATTAAAGTACTACTAACAACTATAACTAAGAAACATAATCAAACTAATAAAACAAGAGAAGAAATTAAGTAGAACCTGAAATTGGGATTGTATTGAATGAATGATTAAGTTTTGACAAAAGTAATTTCTAGAGAGAAACTGAATGAAAAACCCTAAGGAAAAAAATAATCTCTAGTCTAATGTGTGTAATTGACCTAAAACAATAGCTATTTATATAGAAAGTACAAGGCCCGAGCTAAAAAGGGAGAAAAACGGGCTCCGGACAAAATTGCCCGACCAACCGGGCGAATGCTGCCCGATCGGGCGGCCGAGACGAGTGAATAGGCCTTCTACACAAACCGCCCGATTGACCGGGTAAAATCTGCCCGACCGGGCGCGATCAGTGTTTTCGTCCCATCTTCTTGAAAATACTAAGTAAATTTCGCCCGATCGCCGGGCGAAATCCGCCTGACTGCCCGGGCGAAATGCTCTCTTCGCCTAAATCAAGTCAGCTCGTCTTCTAGCTTCTCAAGGCTTCATCATAGCTTCCTGAATACTTCAATTCTAATCCATGGATTCTAGTACCTAGTTGTAACTCATATGATTGCCTCAGAATCAATGCAAAAACACCGAAATCCTGCAAAAAGTCACTAACAAGCACAAACAACTCCATACAACCAAATGTTAGCCAAAATAGCTCCGAAGAGCATAGGTTAGAGTCAAAATAAACTAGAAAAGGGGATAAAATACATGAATGAAATACACTTATCAAGTTGTATGAAATTTTAATCCATGACTTCTAATCAAGGTATAAGACGTTGTACTCTTTATTTATTATTACTGCATTGGAATTCCGTTACTTCACGTGACATAGGTAATACCTTATTGGAGTTACTCCTAAGTTGATGCCCATTGGGCGATTGTTATAGGAGGAAATGTAGAAACCTACATTTTCCCTTGCCCACAGGTTGTATATATATACACCACATCACTAATTAATCCGTCTTGAGAATCGCGCCGAAAGGTCCAACATGAGACCACCCCGAAATTCCCAAAAAATAAAAAATAAAATCTAGAAAATCCCTAAAAACCACTAAAATATTTCAATTATATTTTTTATTTTATTTTTATTTATTATTCCATATTTTTTCCACATTTTTATAATAAAGCGTAATGACTATCTAATGGTCCAAAAATCCCATTTCTGCAAAAAACGAGCTAAAACATGCCCATGAAATTAAAGGAAAACCTTGGAGCCCAAGTTATGGGCCCAAGGGGATCCTCTCCTCCTCAAAGCCCACAAAGGACGGAAGGAGGAAACTTAATCCTTTCCTCTATTCATGAAATAAGGCAAGTCTTAAGGAATAAGGAAGTGAGCATGTGTGAGGTAGTACAAACTTCTAGGTCCATCCAATCAAGAATATCAGCGAAATTTCCAGAAAAGTGTCTATGTACTGTGCACCCCAGCGCACGGTACAGTACACTTTCCCGAAATTTTCCCTATAGATAGTGCCTCATTTCCCTCATTTAAGGCATGTAAAATGTTGGTAATCTCATAATCTTATATTTTCGTAACTTTTGGCGTTTGGTGAGTGAAGTGAACGATTTAGAGAGAATTTAGCATTTAGCATTTAGCATCTTTCTTCCATAAAATCTTTTATTTTTCTTTTAATCTTCATCATTTTCTTTGAATCTTCATCTTCTCCACTTTTTTTAAGGAAAAAAAAAAAAAAAAAAAAAAAAAAACTCAAAGATTTTATTTTCTTTATTTTTCTCTTTTATATTATTTTCAACATTTTAGCTTATTAGTTTTACTATCATCATTATATTCATCGTCATCACACTTATATTAATCTTCATAATGGTTTTGGATTCTTGAAAGCAATCTCAAGATCGTTTTGACACTAGCAACTAGCAAGGAAGATATCTAATATGAGGCCGACATAAATCTTCATGCTCAAGTTTATTATCATCTTCAATATCATTCTTCCTGAAGTCTTCATTAATTTCCTCTTATTATTATTGTTGTTGTTGTTGTTCTTATTGTTGTTGGCTCCATCCAACCTAGCTTTCTAAACCCCCCCCCCCATCACCTTTATTTTCTTTTAATCCATATAATATTGATTAATAATGGCTTGAGATGTAATAAAACAAGTGAAAATAGAAAGAATCATGTTTAGATCCTTAACGCTTTTATGAGCATGATAATGTAGCTTGTTGAATTTAGCTTGCGTATTGAGTATGATTACATGTTTTAAAAGCTTTATAAGCATGATGACATGAGATTTCAAGTTTCTTGCAAATGGCATGATCACATGTGCTTTTAAGCTTTTCTAACATGTTTACATGATTTTATCGCTTTCCCTATTTACGTGATTGCAGCTGTATGTAAACCGTGATGGTGACTTGTCACGTAGATATACGATAACAATAAAGATCCGGTTTGTGAAGTCACATAAAGTCACATGAGTCATAAAGGATCGAATCTTGAATAGGTTTAAAGTACATAATTAATTTAAGTGATCACCAAATCTAGATAATATGTGTGCATCAAATAAACTCGCCTAGTATGCACTTAAGTGGTGCGCCCTTTAAGTTAATCCTGTTATAAAGTTACTTGATACACTACGATAAGAATTACAAAAGAGATCTAGTAGAGGACAACTCGACATGGAGGTAGTTCATCCCCAATCCCACTATTTTGGTGCACTACCTAAACTTGGGAAAACCGACGCATCTCACCTTAGCCGGTGAGAAAGCGGTTATTTGGGTCTGTAAGACTCTACAGAGTGCGGTTGTTGCCTTTACTGGAGTTTCGTTCCAATCCAAGCGTAGTCACCCTACTTGATGACCCTTCCCATGGTCTAAGGAACATAACAATGACTCGTGGACAAGACGGGCCTCGGTGGCCTCGGCAGGCGTCCATAGAAAACTCGTTCGATGCGAAATCCAAAGTTAATAATTAACTAAAGTTAAGGTAATATGAGTCATTTGTTACAGGTGTAGGTTTATGGAAATTCTAAGACTATGTGTTTTAATTATGCTCTTACTAGGATTGTTCATGCTAGTGTGTTGCATAGTCTTTTGTAGTTATGTACTCAGCTTTGTTGATTACGCGTTTTGTGTGCATGACCTCGTCTTTGTCTTGACCCTACGATGACCCATTTCGATGGAGAGTAGAAGACTAGAGTAAAGAAAGTAATAAGTACATGTGCGCATAGTTAATCATGTTGGGATTCAGTGCAGAGAGTTCTTGGTTGTCTTTCTTAGTTCTTTTGTTTTGGACACGTTTCTTTTATTGTTTAGTTATGACAATTATTGTTATTGCTATTTCGATGGGACTAACATTGGCTTTTAGGTTTGCAAATTATATTGGTTTTGATGGGTGTTTGGTTTAGTTCCAAGTTGTAATAAAGTATTTTTAGACTTATTTTAACTAAATGGCTTGAAATTGACTTTAGATTATTTTAAAGTAGAAGTCTTCCGCTATAGTAATTTGATAATAGCCTTAGTCGTTATCACGGTGACGGTAATACTTTAGTTTTCCCTAAATTAGAAGTAGTGTTTAATTTAATATTTTCCTGAAATATTTAGGAAATTTCAAGGTGTTACAGATGTAGATTAGTTTTTGGAATACTAAGAAGAGAGTTTAGCATTAATGAACAAAAATTGGAATGCTACTCTAGAGAGTTACTGCATTTCTTGAAAATTAGAGAGTGGCATGGGGTTTGCCACGACACAATGACTGCAGTCCGTTGATCAACACAATTATTACGTAGTACGATTCATATGAAGAGAAAGATGCACCATGAGATGAGGAATTTATAAGAAGCTACGCGGTGTGTTCAATGAATTGTCTTACATATGTCAACAATTTTATCTCAGCATTGTTCAAATGTTTTTTAAGCATTGTTCAAATATTTGTATAGATCAAAATGTTCATACCTCTATATAGCAATATTCGAATTAACTTTATGCAATGTCAAAATTAATGTTACTTTGGCAATGTTCTTATTGTATCATGGCAACATTCAAATGTAAAAATAGCAATGTTAATATTTTATACAAGCAATAATGTTCTGATTGTATTATGGTAATGATATGATTCAAGGATGGCTATTGCATTGTAGGCAACCCTTGGAACAAAACCAACCATTGGAGATCCACTAACTTACTTTCTCCTAGTTCTCATTGCATCAGCTAATTTCACACCATTAGACTTCAATATGTTTACAAATTGAAGTTGTTGATCATTGCTATTCCTTTGTGACTTTAGCAAATGCTTCTTCTCAGGTGGAAATCATTGTATGATATTGTGTTCCATTGAATGTTTAGTACAAGTCTATTCATTATTTTTGTTAAAATTAATCTAAATATAAGCTCCAAAATTTGTTCGAACATCCATCTTATTATATATCCATGGTTTTTTTTTCCAATTTTCATCATTTGCGTCGTCGACATTAGAATACACCAACCTTCTCAATGCCAACCACAATCAGTCGCGCATGTTCCTTACTTTCCCTTCTCTTATATATAATGAAGTCTTTGCAAAAAAAAACTTAGTCATTGTAAAGCTTGTATGCTTCTTCATTAATCTCTTCATCAATAATTTTGTCTCTCTTGCTTCATTTCTGGAAATTGAAGAGCTAACACCTTCAAAAACAACATATAACAAAATTCAGAAAACGTTTAAGCAATATTCAACAACAATAAGAGCAATGTTCACTACCAAGCTGAACAATATTCAAAAACTGTGAGCAATATTCAAAAATACAAAAACCAATATTCAAACACAAACATCAATATTCAAAGAGTGAGTGAACAATAAACACTCAGTGAACAATTATGAAATTGAAGAATATTCAACACAAAAACATATGCATGGAACAATAATTCAATAAATGGCATTAAAGACAATATTCAAACATTTGTAATACAATATTCAATTGTTGATCAACGTATCAAAATTAAAACACATTCACAAAACAAACACAATAAAAAATTTTAAGGCAATGTAACACAATGTTCGAATTTTCATTAATTTTAAAATTTATAGTTACCTTCTTCCTCGTACTATTTGAAGGCCAAAGGATCAATAATAGGTTTTAGGTCCATATCTTTGGCTATAGTGATTTCATTAGATGAAGACATGCCTAATAATAATAATAATCACCATTCATATGCAAAGTCACAGTAGACACTGAAAATTTATTTAAGGTCCCAAAAAATTATATAAATTAATTATTTGAAAATAAAATTATTTGCTCAATTTAATTAATTTAGCCCTTAAATTATACATCCAAGTTAATAAAATAATTTGGGTTATTAAATTATATGAGGCAATTATATTAATAGTCCAAATAAAATGTCTATTGGGCCAAAAAGACTACAAGACTTCCAAGTCATTAAAAGAGTCCAAGCCCACATCTCTGGGTCCAAGATGAAGGTCAAACTCTCCTATAAATACACACCATCACCTTAAAAAGGGAAAAAAAGGAAAGAAAAAAAAAAGCAAAAAAGAAGGGAGAAAGTAAGAAATCCAATTGGAAAAGTCAATTGAAGACCGTCCACGAATTTCCAAATTCTCTCTGCCAACAATCAAAAAACACTACCAAATTGTGCAGACTGTTCAGGTGGCACTCAAACACATTTAAAGTGAAATTGAAGCTGATCAGTCCTCACTCAAACATTGTCGTGCAAATCTGGTTGATGTCGACAGGTGTCATCCAACAGTAAGGGAACAAAATCAGAAGACTTAGTTTATCTTCTATAAACTGTTTACAGAGATTGTACCTACATTAAAATTATTAATAAAATTTCATTTGTTTACTGAATTTCTTGTCGTCTACTTTGACTTGAAATTTTGTAGCAACAAATTCTTGTACAAAAATTTATACCTGCAAACTAATAATAAGAGGCAAAAAACGATATAGGAAACAATAATTTCATTGATAGTTTGCGGGTTACAACTGTCGTTACTCTCTTGATTCCTCTCTACAGGTGGGGTGGTTTAGATTAAGGTTTTCTAATAGCACATGGGTCTTATCGACTTATTTCAGACGATATGCCTACTTTTTCGTAGTAGGGAGATAACGGGGTTTTTGTGAATTATTCCATCTCTGCCTCTTCAAAACCCTAAAGTAGTGTCTATTTATAAGATGATATTTACTTGGAGAATAAGATAACAATATTTGCTAATATCCTAAATCTCAACAACTAATAAGATTTAATATATTTTTTCTCTAATGTGGATAGATTTGACACCTAAAAATATAAAATTTTGATGTCTACAATCACAAAAAATTAAAACGAAACCTAAAAGTTCAAAATAACGAACCTAAAAAATCTACGAAATTCAACTTTGCCACCTCGTCATGATATCATCTAAAGAAACTGAAGAACTCGAATTCACTCTTTCATAACCTCAACAAAAGTCACATTCAGTTTATTTGTAACTTCAACCACGGAGCTTGAACAACACCCAACCAAAGAATCTATCTAATAACGTATATTAAAGCAATCCCCACCTCTTTATTTTTTCCTCCCACATTTCCCTCCCAAATCCCATTAATTAATGATTGTATTAAAAAAATTAATGCACGTAAACTAATAAATGTACTTTGACAATTAACTACTACTCTTAAAACAACCCTTAATTAGCATATAATTTTTCTCCCAAATTGCATTGAAAACAGACCTTTATACATTTATTTATCATCAACTGTTGTGTATATATTACATCATTTTTATTTAATAAACAAAAGATAATTATTTTGTGACATTGTGTATAAATTATTAACATAATAACAAGTGATAAATTACATTATTTTATTTTTGTATTATTCAATTGGTTGCTAAAAAAGAATTTAATTAATTTTTTTAACCTAACTCCTCCATATCTCTTACCTATCTATCATTATAAAAAAAAATCTTTATTTCCACGTTTTACAAGAATTTTCCCCTAAATAAAATCTTTATTATAAACAAGTTTTACAAATAAATTTAATGAATAAAACTGTGCATCGCGTGGGACTTAATCTAGTTACTTATACTAAAACACAAGCGACTTAATGAGGTGCAGACATTTGCCACTTCCTCATTCGCTGGTGTTTTACTATTTTTAAAAAATATATTATGTCGTGCTAATATCATTGCAATGATTGAAGTTTAAATGTCATACAAAATTGATTTGACTTTATACTGAATAAACAAAACTTTGGCAAGTGAATATATGTAAATCAACATGTAATTTTTTTAAAATTAATTTAGCATATTTGAATGTACAAAAATTAACATACTTGTTTTAAAAAATAATAAAAAAAAATTTTAAAATAAAAATATTTGTACGTGAGAGAGAGAACCAAACTTTAAAGGTGATTACTATTTTACGACATTTTAATAGTTTAAACTAGAAAACTATTGCCTGGAATCTCAATAGTTCAAGTTTATTATTATACAGAATCTTAATATTTCAAGTTTACTATTATTGCACGGGATATGAGATTGAGGGATAGTTCAGTTGGTTAGAGCTTTACTCTGGGTTTCCGGAGGTTCCAGAATCGATTCTCACCACTTGCCTTCGTGGCTCCTTAGCTCCAAAATAAAAATTTAAAATTAGTGCATGGGACATCAATATTTTATTTTAACTACTACTGCCCAGAATTTTAAAGTCCATGTAAGAAAACTATTGCACGAGATCTCAAATGTTCAAATTTATCATCATTATACAAGATCTTAATATATTTCAAGGGTACATATTATTATGCAGAGGATCTCAATATTTTAAAAATTGGCTACTATTGCACGTATGAGATTTTGATAGTTCAAAAATTAAAATATTGTACGGGATATCAATAGGTAACAAAAAAATATTATTGCACGAGAACAATATTTTAGTAAAGATTTTAGCTATGCAGTTTATTCATAATTTTACTCAAAGTTATGTCTATGTCGTTTATTTAAAATTACACAATCACAATGTTAATTTTACAGTTTATTTAAGAAGGGAAAAGGAGAAATTTTTAATAATTTTGTTAATTTTTAGTATTATTTTGTTAAAAATTATATGGGATTTCAATATTTCACATGTACTATTATTGCATAAGATATTAATATTTTAAAGTTGTCTATTACTTATTGCACGAGATTCTAATACTTCAAATATAAAGCTACTACACGGGATCTCAATATTTTGATTGTATTATTATTGCACAAAATCTCAAAAATTAACTATAAAGCTACTATCGGACAGGATTTTAACAATTCAAGTATAAAATTGTTGCATGGGAATTGATAGATAATAAGAAAACTAATAGATTTCAATAGTTTAAGCCTATTATCATTGTACATGATCTGAATATATATTAAATTTCAAGTTTAATGTTGTCGCATACACGGTATCTCTATGTTTTATAGTTACATATTATTTCGCAGGATTTTAATAGGTCAATATAAAATTATTGCACAGGATATCAGTAGAGTTAAATAACATTACAGTTGCATGAGATTGCAAAGATAATTATAGAAGTTATTTCAATAGAAAGTACAAGCAATTCATATTTTTGGTATTATTTTTTTATTTCTATTGCTAACGATGTTTTTTTTTTCATTTTTATTTTTTTTGTAATTATATATTGCATATGATATCAAAATTTAACAAAAAAAATACTACTATTCTATAGGATCACAATCAGAATTATAGAAGCTATTTTGATAAAAAAAAAAAATACTTCGTATATGAAATCTCACACTTATTAATGAGAACCACTTTAATTTTTTTTATTTTTTTTGTTATTTCACTAATTTAAATGCAATAAAATCGATATATATAATGTAACGATTTTAATATTCCCTCTGTTTCAATTTATTCTTTACATTTTGACTATAGGCACTATTCACAAACCATGTTTTGACCGTTGTTCGTGTTTTTGATGCAAGTAAAAGCATATTCATATGAGGTCTTGTTTGATTCGTCTTGATTTATTCTACTAGAATATCAAGCTTTTATAATATTTATAAATACAAAATTAAAGATATAAACTTTACAAAATTTGCATTGACAAAGTGTATAAATGAAATGTAAAAAAGAAAATGAAACAAAGGGAGTAGATATAAATTGTTTTGTTTGTATAATAAAAATATTTTGCTACAACTAATATGTTATACAATTGAATTGTTATAACTTTATTGCTAAATAATATTAGACTTTCAAGCCATGCGTCGCTCGGGGCCTCGGGCATTATGCTAGTTTGACATAATACGTAGTATTAGCTCTATAATCACAATAGAGTAAAAGCAAAATGGAGAAATAAAGTAGAGAGAAAAGGCACAAAAAAACAGAATAGGAGAGAGGAAGAAAAAAAAGTCAAGAAACAGATGAATAGCTTCTGAAGAATGTAAATGGGAGGAAAAAAGGAAAATAAAATAAAATAAAAAACAAAGCAAAAACGGGGTCGTTTGAACCTGGGGCACAAATGCACAATGCTCATTATGCTCTTGGGAGCATCTGATAATTTTCAATTACATTTAGTTTGTCTTATTACTATTAGGAATATATATCTTGGCAGCACATATTTCTTATTTTTTGTCATAACTCATAAGCACGCAAGTATGCAACTATGATTTTTTTCTCTCAAATTTTTTACTTGGTAGTATCTTTTACTTTCAATAGATTAAATCTCTAACTATACATAGTATATGTTTTTCTAATTCTACCTTTTAGTTATATATATAATTATAATTTATATTTTCACTTTTCAATAGTATTTTTTTTTTACCTTTTTCCAATTATATTTATATAATAATAATTTATTTTAAGGGTAATGCTACGTGGCGCTCCCGGTACTCTCCGATTGTTCCAATTCTACTTTAGATATATAATTGATTTGAACATATTCATATTATATCTTGTTTGATTTGTTTTGACGTGAACTTTTTAATAATATAATTTTTACTCATACATAATTAAAATGATTAACGTTTTTTTGTAAAATCTTAAAAATTGTAGTAACAAATTATATATGGTATAAATTTAAAAATTATTATTTATTTAAATTGCATAAATGTACTTCATTATTTATTTCAAAAATAGTTAATACTCCCCGACACTTTAAATACTCTCAAAAAAAAAATACTTTATATGATTTAACTAAATAATCTCAAACGTCCTTTACAACAATCTAAGCATGTTTCCAGGCCCGACTCTTACCAGGCTCTCCATGAGCAACTGAATAGGGTCACCATTTTGTGGGACCCACATCTTTAAAAAAAATTGTTTTATTAAAAAAATTACACTTATATTTCCAATTACTCCTCCGTACTCAACTCCTTCCATCTTCCATTTCCTTTCCATCTTCCACCTCTCCCTCTCTCTTCCTTTTTTATCTCTTAATTATTTTTTCTTTAATTCTTTGATTTCTTTTTTCTCATTTATTTCCCAATTTCCAATTAATATCTAACAATTTCCCTAAAATGTCTCTTATCATTCCCAATTCAACGTTCATATTTTTCCCCCTTATATCACTACAACAATAAATCACTTGGGCCACGTATTATGCCACAGAAATTCTACATTCGTGGCATATTATCATCTAGCCACGGGAAAAAAATTATTTTGGCTTATAACATTAATTACTCATCAAATTTATGCCACGGTTTAGAAGTTATTTAGTGGCAAAATATGGTTATGCCACGGGAATTTTGATTTTTACGTGGCTAATATAAATTTATGCCACACATTTTGTTTATATTCGTGGCTAATATATGTTATGCCATGAAAATTTTTGTTTTTTGTGGCAAGTCTATATATGTAACCACATTAATTATTTTAGTCTAAAATTAAATCAAAAAGTAGAAATAGAAATAATTGTATATATAATGTTCATTTTTTATAAATCTTTCAATAGAAATTTATTGATTATAAAATTATCAAAATATGATCCTCACCCTATTTCAATTTTATTAAATTAACAATATTACTAATTATACTATTGCATGTAAATGAACTATATCAAATACCCCTAAATGAGGTAAAATATTAAATGAATATAATAAAAAAAAAAACTTCAAAATGGCATATTTTAACGCTCGGGTGTCCGAATGAAGCAGATTTTTTTTTCAAATTGATTATTTTTTCGAGATCTACGTCATGGCGAATTCCCGAAGGGGATTTGGGCAATTGTTTTTTCCAAATAAGGCATCTAGGACCCGTTTCTATACTACCAAACTTTTTATTTTAATAAAACTACATATATATTTATTTTTTTATCTTCACACCAAAAGAAAATAACCTTTTTCATAACATAACTTAAATATTATACCTAATTAATCAATAAAAACTGGTTAAACACCACCCAAATCACAACCGCGAACACAATAACACATTAGGGAGCACTATGAATTGGGTGCTATAGATGGAAAAATAAATAAAATTAATTAAATTAAATCTTCAAATACCAACAAAAAAAAAGAAAAAAAAAAGCAATTGAAGTTTTAAAAACCACGATGAAAACCGGTACCTCAACAAAATAACCAAAATCTGATTTCCTAAAGAAACTCAGAAATAATCTACTGATAATATACACAACACAACCTCAAACTTGCAGCAAATTCATTGTCAAAGCACAACACTCAAATTCGTTTACCCTAAAATAACAGTACTTCTTCCTCAATTGAAATCATGAGCAATTTCCTTGAAGCTTTTGGGAGTGTTGAAGCTTGAAGCTGGATTGAAAACAAGGTATGTATATGCTCATAGTTGTTTTGATTATGCTATTAATTTTGAAAATTAACTAATTCAATGATCTTTAAAAGCGTATGTGGAACAATTACTTGAATTCTCATCCAAATTACACCATAGTTGTGATAATTGACAAGTAATTTGCGTAGAATTGCCCTGGATTGGATATGTAGTTTCAATTCATTGGATTCTGATTTTTGATTTCTGTTCTTTGAGCACCTGAGGTTTTGTTGAATTCTGATTGGGTGAAAATTCAAGTATAATTTGTGTTACTTTCGGCTCCTAAGGTTTTTTTTTTGGCTTTGGCTTAACTAAGACAGAATTATAATTCTGCAGAACTCGGTGAAAATTCTGAATGTTCGAGTGGATATAATTTTGTTGTGTTTTGGGTTAGTGACTGTGTGAGTGAGTGAGTGAGCGCGTGTGTCAGTGAGTGACTGTGTGCGTGAGGGAATGTGAGTGACTGATTGAGTGTGAGATAGTGAGTGACTGATATACGTGTTTTATGTTGTGCTTTTCCCCCATTTTCGGTTGATTCTTGTGCTAAAAAGTTAAGTTTATGGCTTTGTTTTGATTAAATATCGTATCTCGATGTTAAGTTATGTTTTGGAACGGCTTTAGCTTCTTTAGTTGACTTTTAGAGCCTTTTGCGGTTATTTTATACTTTTCGGTTATTACGCGTGGTTTTCGGTTTTGTTTATATGTTACAGGAGCGTAATAGAGAGTTATGAAGTCATTGAAGCTAAAACGAGTCAAAATGTACTTGCCTCGGGTTGTGTGCCAAGTCACGAATGAGATTCGAAGAATCGAGCGAAGAAATAAGAAAGATCGTCAAAATATGGGCGTGCAAATTCCATGCGGGCGCAACCTTTAAAAGCTTCCTTGATCTATGCGCCCGCAACATAAAACAACAGATTCAGAAGTCCCAAACTGTGAAGGCTGCGGGCGCAGGCCATTGCTCTATGCGGGCACAGTTCCTCATTTTCTCGGCCCGATTGATTTTTCCGCGCGGTTTTGCTTCGTGGGTTTTATTTTAATAAAACCCAAGATACTATATATATATAGATTGTAAAGGGGGCACGAACCTACCTAGTTTTATGATATTTTTAGACCTAGGATTCCAAAATTACTTTTTCTCTCTAGAATTTTAGGTTTAATTATTTTGTTCATGAATTCAAGCTTTCAATCAATGCAATTCAATCTATATTTTGGTAATTTCTTTCCTTATGCTTTTCAATCCTTTTAATTTCATGTTTCTCTTTAATTTCTTAGTTTTTAGTCTAGATTAATTAGTTTTGTTGTTTTTGTTCTTAATTTAGTTTTATTAGTAATTAATTTAGTTTTAATTAATTTCTTGTTCTTGATCATGTTATTTAATTTCAATTTTGCTTTTGTTCCCTTAATTATGAGTGAGTAGTCGTTTTCTCTAGGGTTAGGGGATCTATGATCATGACTTGAATTTAAATTAAGTTTTCTAATTAGTTCTTGGCTTCAAATCGAATTCCTATTATTGATTTCTAGCGATTGCAATTAAATTGTGGCCAGATTTAGTTGTAAGTTAGGTTATTGTTGAAATCGAGGCCGAGAGGTAAGATTACCACAATTAGACCACTGAATAGTAGGCAAAAACGAATTTATGCGAGCGAGAGCTGGTAAAGGAGTTTTGAGGGAGTCTAAGTTCGAGAGAATTAGTGAGCCCTAGTTCAATGAATGCCAATGAATTGATTAGTGAGCGTTAATTGAGTTTGTTGATTGATCATAGTGAACCGATAGCCCTAGGCTTCCATTAATAGAGTTTAATCGTAATTTTTCCGTCACTTCTTTAGTTTCAATTCTTAGTCTTCTTAGTTCTAGAAATCATTTACCGACATTTCCACCAAGGCCCATTACACGCTTTAGGCTTTTTAGAGCTAATAGAATTTAATAGCTTCCCTGAGGATTCGATCCCTACTTCCCTAGCTATATTAGTTAGAGTCGTTCGGCTATTTTTGAGAGGTGTGCGACAACCTGTTCAGTGACTCTGAGTGAGAGACTGTGAGACAGAGAGTGAATGAGAGTGTGAGTGATACAGTGACTCTGCATGCATTTTTATTATGGATGGTGATGTTGGGAAAGTTGAAAACAAAAGACAGGCTCTGCAAGTTTCATATCAGGCAAGAGGGGAGTTGCTCACTTTGCACAGAGGGTATGAAAACTAGTGCTCATTTATTCTTTGAATGTCCTTTTAGTGCTGAATGTTATAAGATGATAAGTGGGTGGTTGGGTATTATTAACAGAAGGCCTTGCAGCATTACAACAGTTTAGAGATAGAAGATGGCATGACCATGCTAAGGGAAAGGTTCAGAGGAGGATTATGTTTTGTATTCTGAGTGGCTTGGTTTATTATATTTGGCTGGTGAGGAATAGTGTTTTTTGGGGCTGTGGTGGGTGGACACTAAAAATCACCCAAAACAAATTTGTTTGATACAGTATTTTCTTTTCCATTATAATTCAAAGAGTACAAACAATAGTTTATTACCATTACAAGAACAAGAACAATCAAACAAAACTGCTATTATATTATGGCTCATGCTTTACAAAGAACTAATAAATTAAAGTATGAACATGTAACTCCAAAATATAAACTTCATTGCTCCCATAGTCTGATGTAGATGATTTTCTCTTGATAGCTTTGCTTGATGTCACTAGGCTGCAAGTATGAAAAAAATAACTAAAATAAGTAGCTTATAAGCTAGTAATATACTCCGTATTTGATGAATAAAAAAACAAACAAGTTATTTTTTGACAAACCTCAAATTATTGAGAATACCACATTGCTATTGTTTTTTGCCCCAATTTGTTGCTCGAAATTTTCATTGTTTAATTAGATCTAAACATTGAATATATAATTAGATCTAAGCATTCAAAACTAATTTTAAAACTTTATTCAATACCAAACCAACAATTGAAAACGGCGAGAACTAACATTTATCACGTTCAAAACATCGTTGCATTCCAGTCAGGTTTTGTATACAATTGAATCACATTGTAAAAAATTTCAACTAGCGAAAAACTGTCGAAAATGAAAAAACAAGAGATAAGACCTCTGTGTGTAGCATCAAGCCATTGAGACAATACACGGTAGCATCTAGCAGCTTGCGTACATCTTCGGCATTGATTCCGGGTCCGTTTGGTAGGGCGTAAAACATTTTCAATGTAAATTGATTTTCATTCTAGCTAAACACTAACTTAGTTTACAATATATTTAGGTTATGTACCGAAATTTGAAAAATAATCAATTAAGAGTTTCTTCAAGCTAAACACTGACTTAGTTTGACAAAAGTAGAGCAACAAACTACCAAAATCTTTCGACAGAACAGAAGTGAGTTCAATACTAATGATATGATTAATTGATGCAAAGCATAAGTCAAGAACTCGTAGCATTTCAAGTTCAGAGAATTATCAAGCTCCAACACCGATTCAACTATTAAGATAAACACATAAAATTCGAAGCATTTTGATTAAACGATTTAATGCATAATTCAATTGAGAAACTAGTAGGAAATTCAGATGATAATCAAATTCGCAAAAAAAAAAAAACGCCAATAATTAAACTGCAATAGTTAATCAATCAACATTTCAGAAAACATATCAAATATGAAAAACGATCAATTAAGAGCGATAAGTAGCTACTCAGGTTAACGAAATCACATCACAAACTGAAACATCAAACTCAACTAAAACGAACGCAGTATGATTAAACGATTTAATGCATAAATCAAGATTTCTAACCATTTCAATTTCAGCGAATAATCAAACTACAACAGCAATCAAATTCATAAAACTCAAAGCATTTGATTTCAGAGTATCATCATAGTTTTACAAGAAGTCATACATAATACACTACTTCATTAAATCAAACTTTAGGTAAATTGATCAATTCATCGATTCAATGAGGTTTAAAACACTACAAAATTATAGAACGATAATCATCATTAACCTAAACAACATTCATTTATGCTGTAAAACCTAAATCATAATCATAATGTCTGAAATTCAAAATCGAAATCAAAATCGTAAACAAAATAGAATAAAGTTAAATAAAAAGAACCTGGAGAGTTATGAGAGAGATGAACACTCGCCATTGTAGGAAAATTTGAAGCAGCGAAAGGTTGAAGGAGAATGTTTTTAGTGAGAGAAAGAGTTTGTATTTTTTAAAATTTTAGAGAGAGAAATTTAATTTTTTTTTTTTGGCACCGAAGAAAATATAGGACAAAGGCTTTTATAGTGCAAATTTGTGAAGCGTTTACTCCACCGACTTTCCAATTTTTTATACACCCTATATTTTAGGCAATGAGAATTGTTATTATGTGGAAGGTTTGTGTTCTATAAATTTTGAGAAATATGTGAGACTATTGGTGATAAATAATGAATTGATGACTTAAAGATAATTAAACAAACTTTGATAAATTACAAAACAACAATAAAAAATAATAAAAAAAATTTACTCATTGGTGAACACACCAAAATTTGGTGTCTCGGATCGGGTGTGACCACGAACAAAACTTTCAAAGGATGTCAGAAACATACCTGAGCTTTAATCCCAAAATTGGGGTTGACACCTTCCCTCCACAACCGGAGATAGGAAAGAGAGAGAGAAGCCACTCTTGAGCAACCAGGCAAAGAAGGAGGGTGGCTTCACTCAAGAATAGATCCTACATGGACCAAAAGTAATCATTCCATGTGGTCATCCACATAAATTTTTCTCCTGTAAATCCAAAAGCTTCATATCCTTTCTAACTCTTTTCCACCAAGTTATTTTCGATCTCCCCCTACCTCGTTTGAGATCTCCATGATCCTACCCTTCCACTCGTCGTACCGGGGCTCCCTACGGTCTCCGACTCACATGTTCAAACTAACGTAAGCAATTTTCACTTAATTTGCTTGCAATGTCTGCAGCACACCAACTTTTCGGCGTATGAAATCATTTTGTACCGTAGAGCAACACTGGTCTTATGACAATCCTATAGAATTTCCCCTTCAACTATAACGGGATGTTTTTGTCACATAACACTCCTGTGGATGCTCTCCATTTAAGCCACCCAGATTTAATCTTATGTGCCACATCTTGGTCAATATCACTATTCTTTTGGATAAATGACCTTAGATATGTAAAACATTCCCTTATATCCAAAACTTTTTGTCCAACGTCACCACCGCATTACTTTCCACCCTCTGTGTCCCAAAGCGGCATTCCATATACTCCGTCTTACTCCGACTTAGATTGAACTCTCTAGACTCCAACCTTTGCCTCCATTTCTTTAATGTGTCATTAACCCCATCTTTAGTTTCATCCACCAATACGATATCATCCGCAAATAATGTACCATGGTACTTTATCATGGATTGACCTTGTTACTTAATCCATAACCACTGCAAAAAGAAAAGGGCTTAACACCGACCCTTGGGGCAACCTAATTGTTATAGGAAAGCCTTTAGGCAGCACACCACAAATCCTAACACTTGTGGAAACCTCCCGGTATATATCCTTAACCAGGTCAACATACCTTCGCGGTATACCTTTTTTCATCATTGCCCATGAAAGGACATCTCTTGAAACCTTTTCATAAGCCTTCTCTAGATCAATGGAAACCATGTGGATGTCCTTCTTTCGCGCCCTATAGAACTCCATCATTGGGATCTCCCAGGCATAAAACCAGATTGGCTTTCAGAGATGCTTGTGTAAATTGAATTGCTACATAAGTAATGGAAAAAATAAGTGAGCAGAGTTGTAGATTTTGGTTTACACATCTCTCTCACTTGTTCCTTCTTTCCCCTGTGACTAATATTGCAAGCTGCTTATATTAATTTTAAGTACATAGTAATAAGAGAAAATGAATTGACATATTTGATGTATCTTATACATACTCAAAAGTTGGAAAACCATGTAATGTAATGTACAAAAAATGAAATTAATGTGAAAATTAAAATTACCCAATACACATTTCATATGCATTGATAAAATCATAGAAACAATGAATATTAAAGCATTCAACTAAACAAACTAAAATTTAGAACAAATAATTAAACACAATAAAGTATGCTACGTTCTTCAATAACCTGATGAATTTTCTTTTGAATTGAATTCATAGGAGATCAATTTATTCAATGATTTTAGGAACTAGCGTAGGCCAATCTTGGAGCTCAAGTCTTGGTGTAGGCCAGTTTTCGAACCAACGACCTTCGGGTGTGGAAAACTTTAGATGTTTCGGATGCAAGGTACCTAAACTCTTCAAGCATAATGACCTCCTGTAACGTAGCATCACATCCTTCTCACCAACCAATATGTAAAGCAAATTCTTATTGCTTGGATGCAAACCCATCAAATGAATTGATGATGGAGTTGGTGGTGAAATTACATTGTCCTTGTCCTTGAAACAATTGTAAAAAAATCCTATTCCAAAATTGAATAGCTTCGTTATTGTTGTCAATTAGTTTATTTATATCCAACTCAAAAATTCTCAATGGTAATGCAATGCTGTCCTTATCTCTTTGATTCGCAAAAGTAGGACTACGGTGGTTAAAGACAATACTAAGCAGTCGCCCACCACATTCTAATACATTTCCTTCATGATATGGTGGCACAGCTCGAGCATCAAGAGTGCCATGATTTGAACCATTAGGAGTGATGTCGAATGGATTGAACCCCCCAAAATACCCTTTAATACGAAGACAAACCATTCCCTTACAAACCATCCCCATAAAAGGTATAAAATTTGTATATTGACTAAGGGAAAGTAAATTCAATGAGATCCTTAGATCAATTTTTTTCCACGTACTTAAAGTCCTCGGAACAAAACACAAATAATGAATATTTTGTATGGATGCTCATTATTGATGCTTCGCATGTTGATATTTGGCATGTCTTGCAACATAGGTATAGGATAAACTACTACAATCCTAAACCTGTATTTTATACATCCTTCATTCTCATTGTAGTAAGGATCTTCACATACTAAACTAGACCATGAAAGTGCGAGGCTATCAATTTTAGCAGGGGTTGGGGGTAGTGCAACCCATTGCTTCGTCAATGGGTTGCATATGCAATATTATTGTTGGTTTTAATCATTATTAGTACTGACTCTTATGCTGCATAAAACTAAGTCTTTGAACATCGCGACAACCTTAAACTTAAAAGGAAGGAAGTTGAGGGAGAATTTAGGAGATCTGAATACCTTATGAGTTGGGAAATAGTACCTAGGAGTCGTTTTACAAGCATTGCTGCTGGTATTAAGCCGTGTCGTCGACAAAAAGGTCCAAGGTAGATGTTGTTGCTGTTGCTGTAGACAAGTGAGTTGCTTTCTAAGCCTTTTCTTGTGATTAACAAACTTGATCAAAAATTTAGGATTTGAAAGTAAAGATGACCAACGCTTGCATACAAACTTACTTTTAACAACGGTTTTATAAGAGTGAAGTCTCATTAAAATTTCAATTAATAAATCATCTGCAAGATTACTTATTCCTGCGGATGATGACTGCTTTGAGTGTTTTCTCATATTATCTGCAATCATAGTGACTTACCATCAATTTTTTTCTAAATGATGAAAATTTATGGATATTAAGTACAGTTATCAAAGAAATTAAGAAAATAAAGTCTAGGAAGGTTAGCACTACTAGGTTAACTTATAAAAAGGTGTTGGCAGCAGCGAAAGTTTAGTGGGTAATTGTATCAGACAAATAAGAAATATTAAAAAAACTATATGAGAAATAAGTAGAGCTGCAACACCTACCTAATTATATTTATTCTTGAAATGAAAATAATGCTAAAAAATATATTTTGATTTATTAAATTCTCGCTTATCTTGAAAATGATATCACGTTACATTATTTATAATGATTTTACATGCTAAATTTAGAAATTTAGAAAATAGTAAAACAAATCATATGCTTTACAATTTTTTGGGTTATTCTTAATTTTATTAAAATATAGTTTGTACTAATTAAGCATTGCAAATTAATTTTATCTTATAAATCCCCCTCTTAATTTGCAATGTTTAATATGGTCTTAAATTGCTCGAGCTTTTCCGTAGTTATTGCTTTAGTAAGCATATCTACTGGCTGATCATTAGTATTGATGAACTCGAGTTGTATTTTTCTCTCATTAACTAATGCACGTATGAAGTGATGTCGGATTTCGATGTGTTTGCTTGTTGCATGAAATACTGGATTTTTTGTCATAGCAATAGCAGACATATTATCACAAAATATTGTAGTGGGACTTCCTTGTTGACAACCCAAATCTTTTAGGATTCTTTGCAACCAAACTGCTTCACATGCTGCTTCAGTAGCTGACATATATTCGGCTTCTGTTGAAGAAAGTGATATCGTTTGTTGTTTCTTTGAATGCCACGATATTATTTTAGTGCCTAAACAGAACATGTAGGTTGATGTACTCTTTCGATCATCAATGGAACCAGCCCAATCACTTTCTGTATAACCAAGCAATTCTTTGTTATCTTCAGTCCGGTATCTTAAACCTACTTTCTTAGTACCTTGAAGATATCGTAAAATTCTCTTTGCGGCAGCAAGATGAATTTTGCTAGGATTATTCATAAACCTTGATATCATATTTACCGCTTGAGCTATATCAGGTCTTGTATGAGTTAAGTAAAGTAAGAAACCAACGAGAGTTCTAAATATGTTAGGATCAGTCTTCATAGCTCCATCATCTTGACTTAATTTTTCATTTAATGTCATCGGAGTGTTCACAGGCTTGCAATTTTCCATATGAAATTTCTTGAGTAGAGCCATTGTATATTTTTCTTGGTTAAAGAAAATTTCTTGTTTAGTTTGTTTAACTTGAATTCAAAGGAAATATTTCATGAGTCCCAAATCTGACATTTCGAATTCTTGCGTCGTGGACTCCTTAAAACTATTAATGAGCTTCGGATCATTCCCGGTGTAGATAAGATCATTAGCATAAAGACAAACAATGAGAAAATTTCCATCATTGTTCTCTTTAATATAGAGTAATGGTTCACTTGGACTCCTTTTGAAACCATTATTCATAAAATACTTGTCAATTCTGCTATTTCATGCTCTTGGTGCTTGCTTAAGTCCATAGAGCGCTTTATTAAGACGGTAAACTTTTTCTTCTTCCCCGGGAATTTCATAGCCTTGTGGTTGTTCCACATATACTTCTTCTTCTAACACTCCATTAAGGAATGCAGATTACACATCAAGTTGATAGATAAATAATTCTTTTTGTGCAGCTATGGTTAATAATGTTCGAATAGTGTCCAAGCGAGCTACTGGAGCGAATGTCTCATTGAAATCAACTCCGGGCTTTTGAGCATATCCTTTAACCACGAGTCTTGCTTTGTGCTTCTAGATGTTTCCATCTTGGTCTAATTTTGTCTTATAGACCCATTTTAAACCAATTATATCTTCTTCTTTAGGGCAATCTACAAGTTCCCACGTCTTGTTTTTCTGAATCATTGAAATTTCTTTATCCATTGCTTTTATCCAAACTTCTTCTTTTGATGCTTCCATGAAACTAGAGGGCTCACATGCAAATAGGGAGAATGTTGTCACGTTATTAGTTAATGCTAATCCTGAACAATCATAATCATCTAAATAACCAGGTCTTCTCCTAGTTCCCTCTGGATACCTTCCAGCTTGAGAGGGTAAAATAGTTTGTGACTCTATGCGAGTTGTTGCATTAGGAGACAACTCAATATTATTTATTGAGCCATTTGAAGTAGGGTCAGGCGATGCGATAAATTCTTCTAATATAGGAGCAGATGTTTGCGGTTGAACAATTTCATCATTGTTCCCATTGCAATTTCCAGATTCATAAAAAATCACATCTCTAGATACTATTAACTTATTATTATGGGGTTCCAAAAGTCGATATACTTTGGATTCATCGTTGTAGCCCATGAAAAGATATTTCTTCCCTTTGGGGTCAAAATTATCTTTACCTTGTTCTTTGTTTAAGGCATATGCTATGCATCCAAAAATTTTAAGATGACTTACGACCGGTTTTCTACCGTTCCAAGCCTCTTCAGGGGTCTTGTTGCGAATTGCTTTAGTTGGAGAGCGGTTGAGTATGTAAACAGTTGTATTTACAGCTTCAGCCCATAAAGTTTTGGGTAGACCCTTTTCTTCCATCATGCTTCTTGCCATTTCAACAATTGTGCGATTTTTCCTTTCTGCAACACCATTTTGTTGAGGTGTTCTTGACACCGTCAATTGTCTTTTTATACCTTCATTTCTACAATGCTCCATGAAGGGTTTATATATAAATTCACCCCCTCTATCAGTTCTTAATGTCTTTAACAAAGAACCACTTTGTCTTTCAACGAATGTTTTGAATTGAAAAAAGACATTAAAAGCATCTGACTTTTGATTGATAAAATATATCCACATCATGCGGGTGTAATCATCAACAAATAAGATAAAATACCTTTTTCCTTGCAAAGATGGATTTCTTGTAGGGCCAAAAATATCTGCATGTACTAATTCAAGAGAAGTTTTGGCTCTCCATGAAGTTTTTGGAAATGGCAAGCGATGCATTTTTCCATATATACATCCTTCACAAACTTGAATTTCTCTATCAATATGTGGTAGTCCTACAACCATGTCTTTCTGCCTTAGTAGTTGTAGTCCTTTTTGGTTTAAATGGCCATAGCGTAAGTGCCAAAGATAAGATTCATCAATGGCTTCAGCTTGTAATGCTAAATTATTTTGTGGTAAATGAAGTGAAAATACTTTATTTTCAACCATTTCTATATTTGCCAATGTTGTGCCAGAATTCTTGTCTATGATTATGCACTCTCCATTGTCAAACTTTGCTGAGTATCCTCTTTGTACAAGTTGCCCAACACTTAAAAGATTATGCGCTAAATTAGGAACATATAAAACGTCATGTATATACTTTGTTTCATTTGATTTGCTATTCACGGTAATGATTCATTTTCCTTCAACATTTGCCTTTTTTCCATCTCCTAAGGTGACATGATTTGGTGCACCCATAGTTAGTTTGATGAACATATCTTTATATCCTGCCATGTGGTTACTGCAACCACTATCTATGTACCACAAATTATTAGATTTATTTTGGGTATCCATGCACATAAGGAAAACTTGCTCACCTACACCATTATTTGTGGTGAAATTTGCTTCATTTGTATCTTTTTCATTTTGATGCCAGCAATCCTTCTAGCTATGATTTGGATTACGACATCGTTTACATATGTGGTGGCAATCTAATGATTGATGGCCTGGTTTACCACGAATACGACAATGAATATTGTTGTTTATTCTTTGTTGAAAATTTTGGTATTGTCCACGACCTCTACCATAGCTTCGTCCTCGGCCACGGCTAAGATTTTGAATACCACGACCTCTTCCGTATTGGAATCTTCTTTGGTTTCCCCCTCATTTCTCTGGCTCTCATTGATATTGTTTGCTTGATACATTTAATTGAGATTGAAATGCTTGATCAACGAGTTGATCATTATTGGAATTCCTTTTTAATCGTTGCTCATGTGATTGCAAAGATCCCATTAACTCATGCATCTTGAGAGTTGACAAATCTTTTGATTCTTCTATTATAAATATGGCTGAATTATACTATTCGGTCATAGTTCCCAATATTTTTCGAACTACTAATTTTTCTTCTATAGTGTCACTGAGGCTTCTTATTTGATTAACTATCTCAGTAACTCGAGAAAAATAGAGTTGAATGCTTTTTGTATTCTTCATCTCCAAGTTATCAAATTCCGTCCAGAGATTTTGTAGTCTCACAGCAACAACCTTTTCATTTCCTAAAAATTCCTTCTTTAATGTATCCCAAGCTTCTTGGAATTTTTCAAGCCAAATAAATGGGGAAAAATTATTTTATTTACTGCTGCATGAATATATCGTAATGCAAGTGCATCCTTTTTCTTATTTTCTTTGTATACTTTTTGTTGTGCGTCATTAGCACCTTCGACAAGGTCTTCATATCCATCTTCCACAAGCTCCCATAAGTCTTGGGATATGAAGAAGGTTTGCATTTGACTACGGCAATAGACATAATGCTCTCCGTCAAAAATAGGAAGCGTTGGTTGTGCATAAGAAAAAAATGGGGTTGAACTAGTAGCCATATTAGCTCTGATACCAAATTTGTTGACGGCAGCGAAAGTTTAGTGGGTAATTGTATCAGACAAATAAACAATATTAAAAATCCTATATGAGAAATAAGTAGAGCTGCAGCACCTACTTAATTATATTTATTCTTGAAATGAAAATAATGCTAAAAAATATATTTTGATTTATTAAATTCTCGCTTATCTTGAAAATGACATCTCGTTACATTATTTATAATGATTTTATATGCTAAATTTAGAAATTTAGAAAATAGTAAAACAAATCATATGCTTTACAATTTTTTAGGATATTCTTAATTTAACTTATTCAAATATAGTTTGTATTAATTAAGCATTGCGAATTGATTTTATCTTACAAAAGGGTCCATGCCTAGCACTAAGGGCTCAAGCCTGTTTTTAACAGACTATATGTATTCTTCGGGTTACAAACAAACATTTAATGTATGACTTAGAATGAAAATAATTTAAAAATTTATTACAAAATCACGTGTTGATCAATGTAACAAAAGTTTAATCTTACTAAATAAATCCCTATTTTCATTAATAGCTCCTTACCATATGTTTGGAACTTGGAATTATTTCAACATATTATACTATATGTTTGCATCCATCTTAATTTGACCTAATGAAACTCATGTATGAATTTAGATTTTTTTTTTTTTTTTTGAAAGAGAATTTAGAATATTAACCCAAATTCTAAAATTAAAAATGTAAAAACAGCTACTACCTTTTACTATGTATTTTAAGTAAAAATTTAATATGCGCTTCAGGTTCAGTTAGTACGATTCTCTAATTCTCTTATATATTCATTCAATTAGAATCAAAAACAGAATTACTTTAATATGCAATGAAAGATTGTTAGCCATTTGATAATTGAATGTTAAGCAAATTTATTATTCATTGAAAGTGAATGTTAACGCTACTACATTTAGAAGCAAATGCAACACTTACATACCGTTGCATTATGTATTGTCAACCGTTGCATTACACCTAAGGCAACGGTTCTGTGACCGCTACTAATACTGGCATTGCATCAAGTGTAATACAACGGTTTTTTATATCTAATGCAACGCTTTTAAATTTTCCAACAACCATTGCCTTAGATGTTGCATTTGCCCTAATGCAACGGTTCTATGGATCTAATGCGACGCCTATGTGACCGTTGCATTAGGCCAAAAACAAGGCTTTACTTGATATAATGCAACACCTCTTATTTTTAGGTGACCGTTGCATTTGGTCTAATGCAACACCTATTAGTTTTTGTTAACCGTTGCATTTGGCCTAATGCAACACCTCTTAGATCTTGGCAACCGTTGCATTTGGCCGAATGCAACACCTTTTAAAATTTTGCAACCGCTGTATTTGGCCTAATACAACACTTAGTTTGATCTAATGCAACACCTATATTGCAACACCTTAAGAAAACCTAATGCAATGGTTTTTCACCGTTAAGACCGTTGCATTTGATTAATGATCACCTGCTAATTAATTGATTATATTAATTAATGCACCTGTATTTCTTTTAAAATACATGCAACGGTTTACATTAACCGTATGATTATCATGATATAAGTAACCATGAGATTTTCATTTTACGTAACGTCAGATCATAGTATATATAAATATACTATGATTAAATAATTTAATTACAAAAGTCAAAAATGGATAAAACTTAATTAATTAAATGTACTCGATCTCCATACAAAAGCAACGAGTAACGAATGCAACTAAAATATACTCGCTATGCATATAACTCGCTACAAATTTGGCAAAAATCTATACAAGACAACGACTTATTGATCAAAGCCCTTGATTCTTCATTCTTTCATAACTTGATCTTCAAAGCATGCATCATCCTTGTTTGATCCATTGACTTGATCTTCAACCTATATAAAAATATACATATTCAAAAGGTTTAAAACCAAAACCATTAAGTATAGGAAGCACAACATGTTGCAAACCTACTATAACAACTAATCGTAGGAAGCACAGAACATAGAGAGATATAGAGCAACACATTGGTTACCTCATAGAGAAAGCACAAAATTATACAACGGCTCTATGAATCAAACAAATCTAAAAAATAGAAACGGAAAAAGAAAATGAAGAACATAACACATCAGAAAACAAAAACAGAAAAAGAACATAACATTGTACCGAACACATTAGAAAACAGAAAAAAAAAAAANAAAAAAAAAAAAAAAAAAAAAAAAAAGCAGAACAAAAACAAAAACAAATTACAGAAGAGAAACAGAAACAGAAAAAGGATCTGATCTGATGGTGTAATCTGATCTTCGGAACAGATGGAAGGCTAGTCTGATCTGTCCTGTTCAGGTGTAATCTGATCTTGTGTGAACTGATTTTGTCTGAATTGATCGCACACGAGGAGCCATTATGTGTTTGTCATCTACTATTATCAATGCATTCTTGGTCATTGATGTGGCATGACAAGTCAGTTGCCACGTGTCAGCCTCTGAGTGGACCACGTGTCCCTATTTTTCTTATAAAGTGATGACATGGGATTGCCACGTGGCAATGTTGAGTCTACCATGAGTGGACCCTACATGGCCACGTGTCATATCACAATTGGACCACGAGTCCTTAAAATGCCAGCATGGGATTGCCACGTGGCAGTGATAAGTCTGCCATGAGTGAGCCCACACTGCCAGGTGTCACCTTGTGACTGGTCCATTTGTAATTCTGCATTTGCCACATGTCAAGTTCTTATTCGTCAATGCTAAAAAGAGCTAAAACAAACCATGGGGCCTTAAAAGTTCTCTTCTAAAAGCCCATTAGGCAAATGAAGGAAGATAATCAAAGAGATGATGACAAGTGTCACAATCTCAGTGGGTAAGAAATTGTACTTGAGGCTATAAATAGTCCAAAAATTCTGATAACAAGTACACTGAATATTAAGACAAAAAAACACTTACTAAAAAGGGAAAACTTCTCTCTAAAACCTCTCTCTAGAATTGTTTACTTGTTGATTATTGTTCACTTACTCTCCTTCAAATACTTACTTAAGCATCGGAGGGGGAAATAATCCTACGTATTGTCCCTTTTTTGCAGGTACTTGGAGGGTACGTCAACAGGCAACCAATCCATTCACGCATCCAGTCTACGTCAGCGAAATCCTCACAGTCCCTACCCCACCTCATTGCTTTAGCAACAACAGTCATTATGACATCGATTTTGATGTGATGAAATGAAGTGGTAACTTGATTGGATTAAATAAAGTAGCAATGAAATAAGGAAGTAATATACATGTTGTTGTGGCAACAATTAAGTAGTTGGAAAGTTAGCTTTTGTATACGTTTTTTAAAATTAAAAAAAATTAGTAACCTGATTTGATGAATCCACTGCAACAAAATTAGGCCTAGCAATTGAAGACTTGGCCGTAGATGCACTCCTTGAAACCGTAGATTATGCCTACAAGTTTCAGAGGGTCTCAACTCTCATATCAATCATATACTTTTACTAGAGTATTTTAGAGGCAATAATAATAAGATAGAAACAAAAAAAAGAATCTTAAAGTTCCAAATAAAACCAAAAGAAGTTAGCTTTGTCATATATAAATCTATCAGTTACTCCACCCTTAATATCACTTGTTGTCTATTTCTACTTTAACGACTAAATGCTACATCTCTACTCCGTTTGACTAAAAAAAAATATTTCCAAGAACCAATTTATAACTTGAGTGATGTGCTTGATGACAAGAGAGATCAAAATATAGAGGGCATCTTTATTGAACTTATGACAATAGAGCGATCATTCAGGACAAAGTGACGTTTATAAACTCATCACTTTGCAATACAATATGGTAGGTTCAACAGGAGTCTTTAGATAATAGTAGATGACTAGATGTGTAGTATCTAAAAGGTAACAGTTTTTGAAGAATCGACGAGTTTCATGTAAAGGTTGGCATTATCACTGTGAGTTAGACATCACATATGAAGCTATTACAGACTTCTAAATTTAAGAAGCAACAACTAGTTGAGCTAAAACATTTATCGTCCAGATAGCTGCCTAGTAAGCTAACCTCTTTAACCGAAAACCTATCGCTAGTTTTGCCACACATGCCTCAAAACCATCACAGGCCTCCAATTATTTGGTTAAACATACAATGCAAGGTCATTCATAAAAAATCATCCAAATCCAAACCCTGATCTATCATTCAGTAAATCATATCAATTCTTCAATCAATTACCAAAATCACATTGTCGGCGCAATTCAAACAATGAAGCAATCAAATCCACTACACCATTGATCAAGAATACAAGCGCAATTCAACATCGAAAACACAAATTTAACAAAACAACCAATGCCGATAAAAACAATCAACAATCTTCAAACCAATAACATTGTACACCAAAACAATCAGTAAAAAAGGACAGCACATTATACCTCAAAATTCTCAAACAATCCAACAACAAACAAGCTAAACTTCTTAGCAAAATTCTAAGCTTCAACAACAGAATTCAATCTAACAACAGGTTCACCTATCTTCTTCCTTGCCCAAATCACAATTTCCTCCCTAAAATTAAAAAAAAAAAAAAAAAAAAANCCAAAAAAAAAAAAAAAAAAAAAAAAAAAAAACACCCATTTCAAAATCATCACAATTACAACAATCAAAATCAACCAATCAAACAAACAAAAAAAATCGATCGATTATGTGGTTCAATGACAATTCACCATAATTTTATAACTTGTCAAATACAATTCAACGCGCACAAAATCAAATTTAATTTGCTTGCTTTCAAATTCTACCAATATCCTTCAATTTTTTGGGTTTTAGGGTTTCGTGGATTCAAACACAAATTGAAAATTACTAGACGATTGACAAGTAAATTTGTTTGAAATTCAATAAATTCGAAAAAACCTGCTACTTCGCTTCTGTCGAACAGTGTCGGTTTTTTTGCTTCTGTCTTCTTCCTTTTACTCTTCTTCGTTTTTTCGGTATGAAGGAGCTACTACTGCTGCACTACTATGTTATTTTGCATTTGTCTCTTTCATTGCTGTCGTAAATTAGTCTCCTCTTAATTCAAATTTCAAAGTAAAACATAGAGCAAGAATTAGGGATTTGAAAACTAGGGTAACATGATGAAATTCGAACAAAAAGAGCAACGACGGAGGATAGTCAAAGGAGGAGAGTGAAATTACGGTTGTGGTTGTGGTGGCCGTCGCGGTGGATATGGGCATGCTTGAAAGGGAGAAGCTCAACACAAGAAAGAAGTATGAAATTACGGTTGTGGTTGTAGTGACCGTTGCATTAGTTTCAACCGTTGCATAAACCGTTCGTCCATTAGCTTCAACCGTTGCATTTGCTCTAAAATGTAGTAGTGAAAATAAATTGATTAAGAAGAACAAACAATAAATCTTCCAGTGAAGTTTCTTACAAAATCCTTCTTGATAAGTTCTTATTGAACATAAATTAACCTAAAGCTATAAAGTTACTTGAAAGGTTTTTTGATTTTGGAAAACCCTCTTGTATTCCTCCCTTTTCCTTCATTTATTTTCTTCATTGATTTCCTCCATTAAAGCATGGATCTTTCTTTTTATTCGAGATAACACTCATTTAGGGACTAAAGTTTCGCAAATTCTTAGATGCACCCGGAGCATCTTCCTCTAGGTGCTCCCGGGCGCGTGTAAGACACGTGTTGCTTTTTGGTTTATTTTTAATACTAATGTTCATTTTATTATCGTTAATGTTTATTTCACTTTTTTATAATGATGTTCATTTTTTTAACATTGATGTTCATTTTCTTATACTTAGTGTTTATTTTACCATTGATAATGATGTTCATTTTGTTAGAAGTGATGTTCATTTTATTATCGTTAGTGTTCATTTTTACTTTTTTACAATGATGTTTATTTTTTTAACACTGATTTTTTTTATACTCAGTATTCATTTACCATTGATAATGATGTTCATTTTTTAACAGTGATGTTCATTTTGTTATTGTTAGTGTTCATTTTAACTTATTGATATTGATGTTCATTTTGTTATTGTTAGTGTTCATTTTAAAGTTCAGTATTGTTAATTGATATTGTTCGTTTATATTTATTAATATAGAAAATTGTCTCTGTTGGAGATGCTGATGATGATTGTGTTATGTAAACTTTTTATGATGATTTTATAAATTTTTTGGCTGAGTGACGGGTGCATTCTCACTTTATCTTTTCTGATACTGAAACCTTTTCGAAAAGCATATTTGTTATACAGATCAAATGCTTCTTCATCGCTATTCACTTTTATATTCAACAATTCAGATTCATCAGCTGCATTTACAATTATTTGGATTGAGTCATCTGCAAAAATTGAAAAAATTAAAATTAATAAGCTAAACACTAAGTCATTTTTTCTGAACGTTCAGAAATTCATATACAAAAGTTCAGAATATAGCTGAAAACATATCATATGCAAATGGAATTTCTGAACATTAAGTCAGTTTTTCTGAACATTCAGAAATTCATTTAAAAAGCTCAGAACATAAATGAATGTTCAGAATTTGTGTGAAAAAAAAAATCAAAAATATAATTAGAAGATTACAACAATTAGAAGAACATAACTGAACAATAATTCATTTTTTTTAATGTTCAGAATTTGTTTTAAAAAGTTCAGAAATAAGATTACCAATTAGAAGAACAAACTGACCAACAATTCATTTTTTATGAATGTTCAGAATTTGTTTTAAAAAGTTCAGAAATAAGATTACCAATTAGAAGAACAAACTGACTACCAATTCATTTTTTCTGAATGTTCAAAATTTGTTTTAAAAAGTTCAGAAATAAGATTACCAATTAGAAGAACAAATTGACCAACAATTCATTTTTTCTGAATGTTCAGAATTTGTTTTAAAAAGTTCAGAATTAAGATTACACCAATTAGAAGAACAAACTGAACAACAATTCATTTTTTCTGAATGTTAGTTCAGAAATATAATTAGAAGATTACGAGAAAATATATATTAATATAGAAATTTAATTTTTGAACACTAAGTCATTTTTTCTGAACTTTTATGATTCTTCATCAGTATATATGCAAAATTTATAACAATAATTTCTGAACAATAATTGGAACCTTTTGTTCGTTTATTAATGGAAATTATGAAAAATTTGACGAAAATTCGAGATTACAATTTTCTGTAAAATCTTCATTAATCATTGATTATTTCTTGTAGATCTTCGTCTGATTTTGTGTTGTTTCGAACTGTATGTTGTTGATTTTCTGTTGAATCTGTCATGATTGAATGTTAGAAATTCTAGGGTTTCAAATTAGAGAGAGGATTGTTTTGATTTTGAGAGAAAGAAGAGAAAGTCAGAGAGAAGGATGAAGTAAAAAAAAAAAATCGGCGTATATATAGAAGGTACTGTTGAAGGAAGATGCGGTGGGCGAAACGCGTCGTTTTGGTACCGGGAGCACATACAAGAAGGTGCTCCGGGTGTATATAATCCGGATTGCTAAAGTTTGGTTTTAATTTAGTTTTGGGGACTCAAATTTATTTGTTTAGGTTTAGGGATTGATATTAAACCACCGTTAACTTTGATGTTAAAAGTAGACTAATACAAAGAACATTTAGTACAAATTCACATTACAAAAATAATTTAAAAAATAGCTAATTGTTCATTCTTATTCCAATGTCCATTTATTAAATATCCAAAATAAATTTCTTATAAACTATCCTAAATTAATTGTCCATGTTCTTCCTCCAATGAAATTATCAACCTGTAAATAAAAATAGAAAATTTGTATCAATATATAAATACAAGTTGCTTATCAATAACTAGAGATAAATTAGGCACAAGAAAATGTATTTCCAATGTTCTTCCTTCTTTTTCGACCATTAGTTTTGGGATTTTCTTTTCATTCTCACGTGTCAAGAAAATGTATTACCGATATTATTTGTGGCATATAAAAGTATTTCTTATCTAAATTTTATCCTTATTTTATGTTTTTATTGATTGTGGATTGGGCGAATACTTGGATGGCCATTTGAGAAACGGTCATCAAAGTTCTATCAACCAAATACATAATTATATTTCATCTATTTTAGTCAAACTAGTTATAGGGGTATTTAAAAACAAATTATTTTTCGAAATATAAATTACAGCAAATAAAAATATATATATTTTTCACAATAATTCCATAATATGGTTGCAAAAATAGATAATAATTAGAAATAATTTTTAAAAAGTATAAAAAAATCATGAAAGCATTTTTTTATTATCTATAATAATTATAAAAGAAATTAATATTACTATGTGAACTCCATTATTAATATAATTTATTTATAATTTATAAACTTTGGTGGCCCTCGAATTTTCAAAATAGGAATAACCTTTGGTAAGGCGACAAAAGGCTACTTAAATGACGGAAACTGCCGAAAAATCGAGAGGGTCACCCTTGAAAGCGTTCGCCGGTAAGTGTCACTCCTTTTTCTTATGTCGTGACACTTACTTAATCCAATCCATAAACCCGGAAACGAAACAAAGTTCGTTCCCTTTCGTCAAGTAGGTAAAGTAGGCATACGAACCACTGACGCTTTGCCTGTTACTGTTATTGAATGGAGCAGAGCTAAAAAGAAATAAAATTAGGCTGAAGTAAGAGGCCTTAAACAAGTTACAAGAAGGATAAAACTAATTTGAGACACAACCCTTAATAAACGGGTTTATTTTGATGCCAAAATATGTGGGGAGAAAAAAGGAATAGCTCCAATTTCCCATGCAAATGAAAACCAAATCGGAAGCATAACAAAAGAAAATCACAAGATAATAGCAGAACTATCAGAGTAGTGAAACAAAACCAATTACTTCATACAACAAAATCGCATCCTGAAACTAAATTACAGGGAAATTAAGAAGAAATAAAAAACAAAACAAATTTGCTCAAGTGGATAACCATTCCAGAAAAATTCAGAAATACACGAGATTAGAGAAAAATGAAAAAGAAGATAACCTAAAAATGAATACCAATTATAGAAAATTAGCAAAAATTGAAGAATAAGAAAACCCAAAAATGCATACAAATTCCAGAAAATTGCAGCATACTATCACTCAAAAACTTGGTAGGGAACCCGGTAAAATCGCCCAACATGCATATGGAAACGAACAAATTAAACATGAGAAAATTTGGTCAGAAATCTTGTTTGGATTTATGAGAAGAGAGGAGCTACTCTGATTGATAATCTAGAAGAAAAAAATAATAAGAGAAAGGTTTTAAAAAATACAACTAAAAATTATATGTAAAGTTTTCATTCACAAATACAAACATTAAAGTTCTGTTCATAAAAATTTAGAAAGGTTTTAGGTTCTCATACCACGCCAATTGTTTTTCGCTGGAATGTAATGTCGTAAAGCAAAGCAAGCAAGTGTTCAAATTCCTGCATTACAATATTACATCAGCAGCAAACTAAACAAGAACAATAACAAGAACGCAAACGTGCTAGACTTGACTGCCGATACCATACTAAAATACCAGGAAAATATTTCAACCTGAATAGATGAAAAACCAAGCTTCTGATACAAAAATAAATGAGAAGGAAACATACAGTAAATAAACTATGACCAGAATAATATCTGAAACACCTGTGACATGCAAAAATGCATGAAAAATAATAACAATGCCAATACCCTGCACTACAAACTGAATCCCAGCTCTCAGTCTTCTAATCGCTAGTAGCACAACACCAAATTAACACAAAATTCAAACAATTAGTACTCAGACAGGAATTCAACATCTAGCAAAAACTTTAATTATACCGATACAATATTAAGTTGTTATCAATCCCAAAAAAAGGGGGAAAAAAGATACTCAAATACAAAGACAATTGTTTCTTATGTAAAAAAAAAAAAGTTACAGCCAAAAACATTCAAAAATACCAACAAAGGAAACAGAGCTCACTTATAGCTTGTCTTCAAACTCAGCAAGTGGTGTCATTTGCTCCTTCAATCCCTTTCTCTTACGGATATCGGTCACAAGGGTAGCAGCCTGAGAACCTGCCTCAAGTGGATCAGAAGACAAAATGTCCCAGTGATCAAACACACATTGTGGGAAAGCCTGACCAGAAGTTGCAGCCCTCAAATTGCCAGAGAACCCGAATGACTCAACAACAGGAAGGTACGCCTTGATGTTGTAGAGTGGAGTACCTGGCCTCTGTACTTCTTCAAACACGTGACCACGCTTCTGATTCAGAACACTGTAAATACCACCAAGAGCTTGCTCCGGAGCTTGGATTTCAACAAGGTAAACAGGCTCCAACAATCTGGGCTTCGCAGTCAGCTGAGAAGCATAGAAGACTCTCCTTGCAGTTGGAATAATCTGACCACCACCTCTGTGAATGGCATCTGTGTGGAGAACCACATCACAAACTTCAAAGCAGATGCCTCTCATGTTTTCTTCACACAAAGCACCTTCCTTTGAAGCCCATTGGAAACCAGCAACAACAGAATCCTTGATTTCATTCAGATACTGGACTCCCTTACACATATCCACCACCATGTTGGGACCAGTAGTTTCAGGACCAAAACACCAGATCTTCTTGGCAAGATCCTTGTCCCAGCCGAATTCCTCAGCCAAGATCTTGGAACGGTTCTTGGGGTCATCTCTCGGGCCAATTCTGCCATCGTCAATGGCTTCAGCAAGTCCATCTTCCAAAGGTCTGGCTTCCATGTACAGACGGTTGTGCTTGTTAGGAGACTTGCTCATCACAGTACGGACTGATCTGTCAAGGACTGTCTCACGGAAAGACACAACAGGATCAGACTTGATGATTTCAGCTCCACCCATGAAGTCATCCTGAAGATCCTTCAAACAGATTTCAAGATGGAGTTCACCAGCACCAGCAATAATGTGCTCTCCAGACTCCTCAATACTGCAAACAACCATAGGATCTGACTTGGCCAAACGCTTGAGACCTTCAACAAGCTTGGGAAGATCAGATGCAACCTTACATTGCACAGCAACACGAACAACAGGTGACACAGAGAACTTCATAGCACGAATTGGATGAGCATCGGTTTCTTTCTCATTTGTAAGTGTAGCATTCTTAGTGATATACTGATCCAAACCAACCAAAGCAACAGTGTTTCCACATGGAACATCCTCAACAGTTTCCTGTTTCTTTCCCATCCAGATGACAGTTCTCTGGACATTCTTGACATAGAGATCCTTTTTCTCTCCGGGAACATAGTTAGGACCCATGATTCTAACTTTCAAACCAGTTGAAACCTTTCCGGCAAAGACACGACCAAAAGCAAAGAATCTCCCCTTGTCAGATGCGGGAATCATTTTTGATACATAAAGCATCAAAGGTCCCTCGGGGTCACAGTTCCTGATGGCAGTGGCATAGATATCATCCATGGGCCCTTCATACAAGTTCTCAACACGATATCTCTGAGCAGTTGCTGGGGATGGCAAATGATAGATCATCATTTCAAGTAAAGCGCTGCTAGCTGGCAGCCAAGTCTGCAAGACACGCTTCATCAATGCCTTACCCATCAAATCTTTCTCCTCACCCTTCATTTGGATCCCAAGTTTTGTCAACATGGGCCACAACTTATCCTTTTGATCATTCATACAAATACTAATTATCTGTTTGATGGGCTCGTAGCAAAATTGAACAAAACCACGCTTGCAAGTTGGTGAACCAGTGTTCTTGCTGGTCCACTTTCTGGTGGCTGGATCAAAGAAGTTTTCTCCCCAAAGACGTTCCATCATCTTAGCCTCATCAATTTTAAACTTGGAGGCATACATTTTAGCGAAATTGGAGAGGGTAAATGCCCACCCATGAAGACCAGCAGAGAAAGCAACAGTTCCCTTCTCTGGGTAAACTTGGCAATCACCAAGAAGAGGATCTTCATAGGTAGCCATGATGACATTAGCATTTTCAATAACCTTCTGGAATGTTGTGTAGGCCTCCTCCCCCTCAACCTGTAGCTCAAGGAAACAACGGTCCATCTTATTAACAGTCAAAACAGGCCTGATCCTCTCACCAAGAGCCTGTCGAAGGACGGTCTCTGTCTGAACACACACACCCTCAATACAATCAACCACAACAAGGGCTCCATCAGTGATACGTAGAGCAGCTGTGACCTCAGATGAAAAGTCAACGTGCCCAGGGGAATCAATAAGGTTGATGAGATAGTCATTACCCTTACGACTTCCCTTGTAAGCATCCAAAGATTCATCTGACATCTGATAGTAGAGAGAAATCCCAGTGGACTTGATGGTGATACCACGCTCAGCTTCATCTGCACGTGTATCAGTCATCCTCACATCACCAGCCACTTCCTGTGCAATGATACCAGCAGCAGCCACCAAGGAGTCTGTTAGTGTTGATTTCCCTGAAAAATGAGAACAGCGCAACAGTGTAAGTGTCCAACAACAATCACTACAATGAATTTCACGTCATAAACAACAACAACAAAAAAAAAACACAGCACCTCAAAAGGCAATCAAAATAGATTTTGCCTGCAACATCAACAGTTCAAAATAACCTAATGAGTTAATTTAACAGTAAGTGACAAGGAAATGACAACATTCCATCCAATTCAATAGAAAATACTATGTATGAGAAATATAAACAGAACAAACGATACATGCACAATGAGCTTGACTACACTGAACTCAAAACAAGCAACAAGTAAAATGTAACGTACAAGAGGGAATCAAAATTGACTCACTTTACAACATCATAGATTAAACAAGCAATATAACCCAATATAAGGATATAACAATATTGCACAAGGATATGGCTACATTTCGTCCAATTTAATAGAAATTGGAAAAGCATTAACAGTAATTTATTATTCATGCAAAATAAAATTGATTGCAATGGTCAAAATAATCAACTTGAAAACTACAATGCGCCAAAGGCAATCAAATTTAACTCCCCTTAAAACATACTCTTAATTAACCGTTTAAGAAATAAAACAAATTTTCAATACTTTCAATAGAATGATAGACAATAGTTAGAACAAAACCTATGTATAACATATCAAATTGCACCATTTTATATAATCAGCTATAAAATTACCGTGGTCGACATGAGCAATGACAGACATGTTACGGATGTTGTGCTTGCAGTCCATAATGGCACGGAGCTCATCAGCTGTGAACTTCACCTGCAATTTACAATTTCAAAGAAATTGAGTTTCAAGCTAACAACCTAAATATTCAATTAATCAATAAAACGACCTTATTAAACTCGTTACACTTACCATCTTTGCAGCTCTTTATCAAAATAGGCAATCAACCGATACGAAAATACACTCTGTAATTATATAACGAATTCAAAATTAGAACAAAAGGTCAAAAGTGTCAAAGGTAACAGATATATAAATTTAAAGACGTACCGAAAACACACAACACAAGGTAAATGTTCTACTCAGATGCATATTCAACAAGATTAGAATGTATTTTAGAGACTAAAGAATCATGGGTTTATTACTTGTACTAGCTCACAACATCTCGATGATATATTATACTCCATATTACTGTCTTCTAAATGTCATCGAAATTTCAAATTATAACATCTCAATTAAACTTCATTTTATTACTAGTCACTCGATGTCGAGGGGTTTTTAATTTATCATATTGATAAATTTAGTTCATAAACAAGCAAAAATAATAGGCCCAGATGTAATAAATTTTAGTTTCCACTCCATGGTCATAATGGTAATTTGGTATTTTACCGAAGTATTTAGAAAAGATATATTGTCATCCAAATTTTCCAGATCTATCAAATTCTAAGTTAAGTACTTTAAAAATAAAAGTCATATCATTGATTTTAAAATTAAAAAATAAAAGTACGCTGTAAAATATCAATCTCATAAAAATACTCAATAACAAAAACAAAAAATAAAAAAAGTTAATTACTAGAAGTACATCAAACCTCAAAATCGTCGCTGAAAAGTCAAATTACTAACTCGTATCATTTTAGTTGTAACTACTTAACATTTTTTTTACTCAACTCATGTCAAATTGATGCAACTAATATGATGCGGAAGTACTAATTAGCTTAATTTTAATAAGACAGTACATCATTATAACACAAAATTCACAAAAAGAAAAAATACAAACAACATCAAATGTCAAATCAATCGTAAGTTAACTACTCTAATAAACGAAATCTCAAATTCAATGCCAAAAACTAAGACAAATTAATTAATTTAAAAGGTGAAAAAAAAAGAGTAAAATCAACAAAACAAAAAAAAAAAAAACAACAGAATATTGCGATTGCTTCAAGGATAATCAGATCAATTGAAATAATTAAGAAAGTAAGATGATGAGATGAAAACCTGAAGAAAAACGCCGCCTTAGAGAAGGCGGTTTAGGGTTTCAGATTTGGGGGAATGAAATGAAATGAAAGACCGAAAAAAGTAGAAACAGTGAAGAATGATGTTGGGTTTTATACTGAGGGGTACTAACAAAACCCTAGGGTCAGTTTTGTCTATTAATTGTGTCCTCATTGTTTATTATTGTTTCAACTAGTTGTCATGTTGCGATGAGGAGGAGTCAGAGTCGAAGTCGAAAGCTAGATATTTTGGGGGACTCTTTCTTGTTGATAATCACAATTCACAATTTAAGTTTGGCAAAAGAAAAAGGGTAAATTGTCTAGTTGGTTGGCTCTTCGACGGTTGCGGTGGTTATGTCAATTTTTAAGGGGTTTGAATTAGGTTGTATGGATATACTTAGAGTTGGGCATAAGTGGCACGACCCGTCAACCCGACACGAACCCGACACGCTATAAGCGGGTTTGGGTTGAGCAATCCAACCCGTTTATTATTTAGGCACGACCCGACCCGACACGTGTAATAAATGGGCCGGGTTAGGGTTGAGGTCCCTCAACCCGTTTAACCCATATAACCCGTTTAATAGTTGGGCCATTTGTTTAAGATTGGGCCATTTTTTAAAAGTTGGCCATTTTTAAAAGTTGGGCCATTTTTTTGTCTCAGCCAAAGTGTTTTAGGGTTAGAGTTAGGGTTAGCTCACAGCTCACTCATTCTCACAATCTCACTCTCTGACTCTCTCACTTCATTCTCGCCTCTCTCAAGTCTCAATTCCGCCTCTCTCAATCTCGCCTCTCTCAATCTCTCATTCTCTCATTATTTCACTCTTTTTTTTTCCTTTTTCGAATCATCGTTCCAAATTCATAAGGCTAAGGTCTCTCAACCCGTTTTAATTGTTTTTAGTTCATTTTTTCGGATTTTGGTTTATTTTATTATATTTTTGTTTCGATTTTAATTTGTTTTGTTGATTTACTTTAACAATTTGTTGGTTTTGATTTGTTTGTTTAACGATTCGTTGATTTTGATTTGTTTGTTGATTTCGTAATTTTTTGATTTATTTTAGTTCGTAATTTTTTATTTTTCGATTTATTTTATTTGTTGATTTGTTTCGATTCGTAATTTGTTGGTTTTGATTTGTTTTTGATTTATTTTATTTGTTGATTTATTTTTCGATTTGTCAATTTTTTATTTCGATTTTAGTTGATTTGTGTTGATTTTAGTCGATTTTAGTTTAGTAAATGCATATATACCTGATTTTAGTCGATTTTGTTTCGATTTTTGTCAGCAGATTTCCAGTTTCTTTTGTGTTTTTTCATGAAATCAAATGAAGAAATTCATTCAATAGACATGCATATTTTATGAACCCTTTTATTTTTCATGTTTTTTCCAGTTGAAGCTTTATATTTTTCATTTTTCAAATGAAGAAATTCATTCAAAAGTGAACCCCTTCACAAGGGGATTATCAGCATGCCTAACTGATTTAGGAAAATTGGTTGATTTGGTTGGTGAGTTGATTTGATGTACTACTAGAATATTGCAATTTTGGTACAAACAAATTTATCAAGTTAATATTTGTTAATATTTGTTAATTATAATTTATAAAACCTGTTTTTATTATTTTGTAATTTGATGTAATGAATGTGGACAACTGACAATGTTTAAAAGGAAAATTCATAGCCTGAGCATTTGATACTGAAATTAATTTGATGTAATGCTAGGCTGATTTGTTGGTTTTGTTTGTTAATTAATTTTGTTTGTTGTTATTATGTAGCCATGGAATCTCCCATGGACTCTCCCATGGACTCTCCATTGGATTCTCCCATGGAGTCTTCCAAACCACAACCTGTAAGAGTTGACGTTGAAATCCAATCCGATGGTGATGAAGTCAACACTGCAGGGGAAACAGCACCTCCAAAAGAACCACCAAAAATCAAACCTAATCTCACTGGTAATCCCTTTAAACGCCAAAGAAAATTGACTTCTCCTGTGTGGGAATATTTTGAAATGATTGATGAATTAGATGTTAGTGGAAAGATGCAATGTAAGTGCAAAAAATGTGGGACAACATATATTGCTGAAAGTACTCATGGGACGGGAAACATGAATAGACATTTAAGAAGCTGTAAAGGAAGGTCTATTAGAGATATAGGTCAATTACTTTTACATTCTAATGTCTCTGGTTCCATGGAAACTAGGCAGCCTAATTTTAAGGTTGAAGATTTTCGTGAGTTAGTTGCTGTTGCTATTGCTAGACACAATCTCCCTCTCCAATTTGTTGAGTATGAAGGAGTTAGGAATTGTTTTTCTTATTTGTGTCCTGATGTGAAATTCTTTTCTATAAGAACAATAAAAAATGATATAATGAAAATGTATAACAAGGAAAAGACAAAACTAAGTGAAATGTTAAATCATGCCCCTAGTAAAATTTCTTTGACTTCTGATTGCTGGACTTCTGTAACTACTGATGGTTACATTTCCCTTACTGCCCATTTCATTGATAAAAATTGGAATTTGAAGAAAAAAATTTTAGCTTTTACTTTTATTCCCCCTCCCCACACTGGAGCTGCGTTGGCCGAAAAAATGATGTGTTTGTTGAAAGAATGGGGTATTGAGAAGAGAGTGCAATCCATAACCTTAGATAATGCTTCTTCTAATGATTCTATGGTTGATGCTTTGAAATTTGATTTGGATTTGTCTAATAATGGAGATTACTTTCACGTTAGATGTTGTGCACATATACTTAATTTGATTGTGCAAGAGGGTTTAAAAGAAATAGATGAGGCGGTCTTGAAAGTTAGGGAGAGTGTAAAGTATTGTAAAGGTTCTCAAAGTCGAAAGCAAAAGTTTTTACATTGTATTCAACATGTTAGCTTGGGGTCTTCTAGAGGATTAAGACAAGATGTTCCAACTCGTTGGAATTCAACCTTTCTTATGCTAGATGGTGCATTATATTACAAAAAAGCTTTTCTTCATTTGCAAAAAACTGATGCTAATTTCATTCATTGTCCAAATTCAGAGGAGTGGAGTAGGATTGAAAAAATTTGTAAGATGTTGCAAGTTTTTTATGAGGTGACTTTAGCTTTTTCTGGTTCAAAATATCCAACCTCCAACCTTTACTTTCCTAATATTGTAAAAGTGAGGTTGCTTTTGAAAGAGCACATGGATAGTAGTGATAGGTTTTTGAACACAATGGCTACTAGAATGTGGGTTAAGTTTGAGAAATATTGGTCCGAGTGTAGCATTATAATGGCTGTTGCTGCTGTTTTTGACCCGCGCTTTAAATTTCAATTTGTTGATTGGGCTTACAACAAAATATATGGGCCCTCTGCCCAAGTTGAATTACATGGATTCAAGACCAAGTTGTTTGCCCTCTTTGATGAATATGCTTCTACAAATCCTTCAACCTCAACTACACCTCGCCAACATGCTGGGGCTTTTACTACCAAAAAGAACTCTGATACCCTGATGGAGGTGATCTCCAGTTAATCTTTTTCTTTATTTACTTTGCTTCTGCCAGTCTGCCTCCTGCCTTCTGCCTTCTGTTGTTTACCTTTTTATTTATTAGTTCTTGCTGGCTTACTGCTCTTTTATTATTGAATATGCAAGGACTTTGATTGCTATGATAGCAATGAGTTTGCTTCATCTGGAAAATCTCAGCTCCAAATGTATTTGGAAGAGCAAAAGCATCCTCGCACAAGTGATATAAATGTGTTAGAGTACTGGAAAGCACTTCAAGGGCGTTATCCTGTTGTTGCTCGCATGGCAAAAGATATTTTAGCAATCCCTATTTCTACTGTGGCTTCAGAATCAACTTTTAGCACTGGAGGAAGAGTGCTAGATGCTTATCGGAGTTCATTGAAACCAAGTACAGCAGAAGCGTTGGTTTGCTTAAGGGATTGGGTGTTTGAAAAAGGTAGTAACCTTGGTTATATAAATATATTTTTCTGTTTAAATTTAAGTATATCATATTTTTCATTCAAGTTCTAAACTTTTAAACTACTTTTTTTTGGAAAGATTCGCTACAACCTGATGTTGAAGAATTGTGCAATTACCTTTTGGGAGCGAAAGTAGAAGACGAAGAAGATGATGATGAAGACCAAACTCAAGCCTCACAACACTCCGTATTGGATTGAGTTTAGAGAGTAGAAGAATGAAGATGATGAAATGATGAATGAAAATTTGTAATGGATTGTATCTTATTAATTGGCAGAACTTGAACTTCTGACTTATTGGATATTTAGACATGAATTTGGTGATTTTATATTTTTATGAGATGTATTATCTTTAATTTTTAATTTTAGATTTTCTTTATTGACTTTAAATTATGTAATATATGCTACTGCAGGTTATTAGATGAAGAATAATTAGAAATAATTAGATGCTTTGATTAGAAATATAGAGTTGTTTAGGCACTTGTTAAACGGGTCAAATGGGTCAAACGGGCTAAGCAGGTTATAGCAGGTCGTGCTCAGGTTGGACATTCTGACCCGCCTAATTAAATGGGCCGAGTTCAGGTCAGGCTATGACAACCCGTTTAACTTTTGACCCGGCACGAACCCGGCACGACACGACCTGTTACCCACCTCTAGATACACTTTTGATCTGTCGTATTTTGTGTCTGATACTGTCCTACACCGGTACACGTTGGACACACGTACCCACATTGACATAATTAATTAGGCTCACTCGAGGATCTTATAGTTTTTGAGTTATATTTTCCGCTTTAATTGTTTATGTCTTTTAGGTTTTTAATAGTTGTTATGTTTAATAATTGTATTATCATCACCAAATTTTATTTTTACCACTATGTTCAATTGAAATTATATAGAAATTTATATTCTCTTATTGTTCTCTTTCACGTACCCGTATCCTTATTTTTTCAATGACTTTTTCTCGTACTCGTTTCGTGTCCATACCCGGCCCGGTATTCGTTTTTGTACAACTTAGGGTTTCAGTTGTCCGGGTTCTGGTCTTTTTGAGTTTTGCTTTAGATTAGTCGTTTGAGTTGGGTTGATTTAATGAGTTTCCCTAAAGAGAGTTTTTTAATGGGTTTGATTTTAGATTAATGAGTTGGCTGGTTGCGTCCAGTTATGTCAAATTTAAGGAGTTTGAGTTGTTTGGATTCCAGTCATTTTAGGTTTGGTTTTAAATTAGCAAGTTTAGGGCGACTTGACCCTATGAGTTTTTCGTCAAAGAGATGTACTTACAGAGGTTGACTCGATGAGTTTTTGTTGTTTTTTTTATATTTTTCATAATTCATCATTCTTATATTTAAAAAAATTCACATAATGCACAATTTTAAAGTAATTACAATAGGATAAAAGGTAATCAACCATCACTAAATCTATAATTTTTGTAAAAGTGTCTAAAGGAATTACTATTGGAAGAACAATGCAAGTTTCGAACTGATTCATGTGTTCTTTGAACAACAAAATCACTATGCACACACCAAACTAACCCAAATCTCCTCCCTTCATTTTTTTCCTTGGCTCCTATTCCTTTCATTCACTTTTTCTCTAGCTTCTGCACTACAAGAAAATGGTCGATTTTTCCGTTAAATAAAGGCCGAAATTTGTTGGAATTTACATTTTTGACGGAAGACGTTTGCGATGCAAAGTCTGTCGGAACAAAATTTTCGGCGGACTTTCCAATGAAATTTAGTCAAAAAAGTCAAACATGATTTCTGATGGAATTTTCCATCGAAAATAAGATACTCCAAATTTTATTAAAAGTAGAAGAAGAAAAAAGCCGATGGTGGAGGCAACATCAGCCACAAGCACCACCAAAACCACCCTTCACTAAACCCCACCCCAGAACCCCACCACCCTCACCCTATACCACTGAACCCCCAACCACAAACCCCACCACCCTCACCAACCACCATAAAACCCCCAACAATGAACCACCAAAAAGCAAGAAGAAAGGAAAAAAAAACCAACAAAATCTCCAAAAAACAAACAAAGGAAAAAAAAAACACAACAAAATCTCAAAAACCACCAACAAATAAGCAACCAACAAAAAACCGAAAAAACACCAACAAAATTCACAAAAAAAAAAAACTACCCTCTTTGTTTCTTCTTCATCTTGAGTTCCACTGCTACTCAATCATATTTATTCTCTTTCTCATGGGGCTTCTTACAACCCTTGGACCTCAAAGATGTACGTGATGTTTTTCGGTGCATAAATTCTCTTCATGTGGTTGTGAGAGCACATGCACCGTGAAAAGTTATACATGCATTAAATCTATCGTTACTTCCTATGGGCTTGTGGGAATTTTCCAGTTCATCAAATTTCGGTAAGTTAGGATTTTGATTTATTTATTATTTTGGGGTTAGGGTTTTGATCTTGAATTTATAATTTTGGATTTTTTTTTATTTTCGGGTTCTTTCTTATTCTTATTGTGTTTTAAGGTTTCCATGTAAAATTTTGATTTTTCACGACCCTAATATATTCAATTCTAATTGTTGAAGTGTGATTCTTCCCCTTTTTTTTATTATTTTGTTGATTTTTAATCAATTTTCAATCAGGTTTTGGTTATCTTTTAAATATGGTGGTGTTTTGTTTGATTTTGTTAGTTTTATTATATGAATTGGGGTTTAGAATTAGTTCTTAATACGATTAGGGTTTCGAACTTTTGAATGGTGTTTATGATTTTTAGGGGTTCACTAGTACAAAAATCAACTTTTGCTGCGGTTAAAACCCGGGTATTTGCTCCGGTTATTAACCGCAGCACATGTAGCAGCAGCAATTGAAGACGAACTAGAGTGAGAGATAACCCACTTAATTAAATCTTATCTTCCGACTAGAATTTTCTCAAGATTGATTTTAACAGTTATTTGCTGCGGTTTTCTGAAAAAAATTTAAAAAAAATTTTTTTTTGGCTCTTTTTAAGCACAAATGACCAAGTATATGTTACATATACAAAACAATGATGATTTTCAAACAAATCTGACTTAAATCACATAAGATTGAGTAAAAAAAACACTTAAAACTAATGAAGACAGCAGCAACAACCAATGGAGAAGGCTGAAGGCATGAGCACCAGGTGGAAGAGCGAAAGAAGATCGAGCAGCATCAAGTGGAAGTAGAAGAGGCACAACAGCAGCAGCAGGTGCAAGTATTCGAGAAGCAACAACAGCTGCAGAAGAATTTATCAATGAATTAACGCATTCATAAATGGGCTCAATTCACTAAGATTAACCATCATCAAGCAAATGCAAAATCCATAAAAAGGGGGAAGTGGGGAACATAAGAAACAGTTGCAGTACCAAGTTAACCACTCAAGGACAACCTATTTCGGCCACAGAATTGAGTTAGTTTCACAGCCTTGCCAAAGTTTAAAATCTAAACAACAGTCTGCATTTTGAAAAGTAAACAAAAGGCAGAAATTCAAAGTCAAGATTGTATTGACAAAGCTACCACAAACCCACTTACACTGCTAAGGATGAGAAAAGAGCCCAAATGACTTACCACAACCTGTTACTTTCTTAATAGCATTGCTAATGAAGGGTATTTTTGAGCACATGGCAGCTATAACCTGCAACACAATTAACTCAGACGTTGAGCAAGAGAAACCATTTGCAGCACAAGTTTCAAAATATATATTCTCCATCTGTTTATAGTTCCAAATATTTCAGCTAAAACACATAACATAAAAATGCAACTTTGTTAGTATGAGCCATATGACCTCTTATAACAATATAGCTTGTTGTCTTGTGACTTGAGTATTCTGTTCATGTAAGTCTTTATAGTCATTTACTAGCTTTTCTAATTGCAACTCCTACTCAATACTCTTACAGAATTATAACCTCTCCCTCATCCTCTTTTCACTCCCCCTTGGAACTTCATTCTCCATTTTTAGCTATTTGAAGTCCTATCAACGAAGGCAAAAACATCTTACCAAGAGCATACAACACTCCCTCATTACCTTTACAAGGAAAAAGAACAGAAACATTCTTATGATGGTAAATAAGTACTTTTATTAAGGTTGCTTTACTAATTTAACCCATAACAGGGGTAGAGTTACTAAGAAAATTATAGTGCAATAGTGCACCTTTGCTCATTGAGGAAGTTGAAGTTTTGTACTAATTAGCAACAACAATCCTTTAGCTGTAACAGGTCCGTATTAATAAACACCGAATATGGATTATAGGAATCAAACAGCATTATAGAGTTTCCCCAAGAAGTTATAACAATGATCAGACGCAGCCTCAATCCAACTACAGCAGGAATGAATTGCAACAAGCAAGCATTTTTAATAGACTAGAAATTTTTATATGCGAGTCACAAGAAGACTTTAAGGGTGTTCTCACTCATTTCTGGTCCTAACTCCCAAGAATACCTAAAGGAGGAGGGTTGTAGCAGCTAGCAGGTGAGAAGTCTAATACCCAGTCACACTTCATATAATATGCAGTTATGCACAGTATCAATTAAGTTTCAGGTAATGAAGGACATGCAAAAGTTCCAGGTAAGACAGATAACAGAAATGGATATTTAGGGGCATTTAGATGGTACACATTGACACGACAACTAAACATACGAGTATATAACCATAAATCCATAATATAATCATTCGACATACACACACACACAATTACAAGCATCATTTCTCCAAATTGAACACAATCTTTGTTCGTTCGAGACTGAATTAAATTCACTATGTTAGTGAGGCCACTTACAGAAGGAGGAGTCGCATCCAACGAACAAAATTGTCGTTTTGTTATGAGAAGAGAGTGTCTGAAAGTATAAACATATAGAAGAGGCATTAATAGCAGCATGATGATGAAAGCTATGTTAGTATGAGCTAACAAAACACATAACATAAAAATGCAACTTTGTTAGTATGAGCTAATAAAACACATAACAATATAGCTTGTTGTTCTTTGGCTTGAGTATTCTGTTCATGTAAGTCTTTATAGTCATTTACTAGCTTTTCTAATTGCAACTCCTACTCAATCATTCTAACAACACTCATTCAGTCATTCATCCAATCTCTAATTCATTATTCTTTCACTCAATCATTCTTTTAAACATGGAGTCATTCATCATATCATTCATACATAACAATAATAGTAAGAACAATAGCAATGCAACTTCAAAAATAATAATATAGCAACAAAACCACAAATTTGTTCAAAGTTAAAAACTAATGCAATAATCAACAAATAAAACAAAACAGAAAATTCTGATAAGTAATCAACAAATAAATAAACAAAAACTAACCAAATGATCTTGAATGAGATCTTCAAACTTACGAGATCTACAAAAACCGCAAAATGCTGCAGATTAAAAACAATTAAAATCAAATAATTAAAAGAAGAGCTGTCAGAAATCATTAAAAATGCGAGAGGAATAGAAAATGAGGATAATCACGTTATACAGAATTTTAACAACTTAAAACTAACAACTTGTCAGGTTAAACCTACTAATATGCTGACATTCAACAACTAAGACTTATGATTCCGTAACATAAAGTCCACAAATCATGCAGAATCATGATTAAAATTCAAAAAAAATGCACTAAAATAAGCAAATTCAAGAGTCAAATCTGAAGTATAAACTCTATTTGACTATTCTGCAAACTCAAATCTCATCAATTTATCCCAAATGTATACTTCACAAAACCTAAACTCAAAATTTTCACAGATCTCCACAAAATTCTTACAAAAACAGCGCAAAAAAAACAAAACAAAAAGTTAACGATGATAATCACCTTTCATCTTCAAGTAAAAAACCTTTGACTCATTCGCAACAGCAGTAAAAAAAACCTTTCATCGTTAGAACTTATACCTTAAAGAATGGATAAGAGGAAGAGAGAGGAAAAGAAAATGACTAAGAGAAAGAGAGAGGAAAAGAAAATGAGGAAGAGACGTGGAAATGAGGGAGGAAGGTAAGGCGAAATGGGGAGGAAGAGAGAGAAGTGGAAATGAGAGAGGAAGAGGGAGGAAGAGAGAGATGTGAAAATGAGAGATTGAGAGAGGAAAATATGGTGAAATTAGGTTAAGCGTATTTTATATATATGGGGCGGTGAATTGGGCTTGGACTGCTTATTATGTTCATTGGGTTATTTGCTGTGGTTCTTGAAAAATCACAAAAAACCACAACAAATGTGACGCAGCAAAAATCATTTTTTCCACTAATAGTTGAATTCGATTTTTGGTTAGAGTTCTAGGGGTTTCGATTACGGTTTTGAATTTTTGGGCGATCGAGGGTTGAATTGGGGTTTCAACTAGATGTAAAATTTGATTAGGGTTTTGATTTTATTTTGAATTTTCTTTGAGTTTCGCCTCTTTGGTTGTTTAATTCCATTTGTTGGGTTTAAATCTTATTATGTTACTGTGAACGTAGTTCTCAGTTGTGCAAGAATTTCAGTATGTTCATTGGAGAAATTTAGATTGTCTGATAAATTGTTATGTGATACACTTTTTAGTGGGTGAGCAACTGAGCATAACTCTTACACTATATGAAAATTACCTGTTTTGTAAAAAAATGGGTGTGATCATATGAAAAGTGACATTAGATGTAGTTGATTACTAATTAAAATATGTTGCACACATTTTACCAAAAAAGAATGTTGCATACTTCGATCTCACCACATTTCTACTCCATTGAAACTTTATATTATTTGATTTTTTATATAGAAAATCTCAACTATAAGTTACATTCTCAACTTAATCCAAATAAAGCTTCAAATTATTGGTACACTCCCAACTATAAAGGTATTTTCTCAAACTGATCCAATTTTACCAATTACACTAACTTGCTAAACAAGTAAAAATCTTCCATGGATCCCATTTTTTATTTATTTTAAATTTAATTTACAAAATTTTGTTACCCTCCACTTATTAAAAACTGTTAGCCACCACCACTGCTAACCACCAATAAGGGTGTGCATGCATAAGCGGGTACCCGACTTTACGGGTAGTGAATTTTAGTACCCAAGACCTACCCCGAAACTTAGAGTACCCTCATGTCAGGTACCCGAAATATGCGAGTCGGGTAAGCGGGTACCCATAATTTCATTTTCCTAATTTTTTTAATTAAGCATATACAATTATGTAAAATATAGTTGGACAAATTAAAATATTTATGTTCCTACATCAAATTACAAACGTGTTTATTTTTGTACGAGTGAAAGCAAAATGAACATAGAAGAAAAAATAGATTACATAGTACATAACTTTATAATAAAAAAAAAAGCAACATAGTTCATCACTAAGACATGGGAAACCATAAATTAGTAAAATGAAAAACAAAAGAAAAAAATAAGATCTAAAAAAAAAACAAAAAAGAGAAAAGAAAATTTAATAAAAGTTAAAACAAAGACGGAGGGTAAGAGTGACGGCAAAGCTAAACAAAAAAAAAAAAAAAATTAGGAAAGCAAAGCTAAAACCAAATAACATAAGCAAGAGTATGAGTGAGAGGGAAAGATAGGAAATGAGACAGTGAGGGTGAGTGGGAGAGAGGAAGGCATTGAGTTATGTGGAAAAAAAAAAATTTAACCTAAAACTAAAGTATTTGGGAAAATATAAAAATATATAAATTAAACCGGGTATCGGGTACTCGGAATACACATATTTAATACCTATATTGGCAAACCCAGCTTGAAAATTTTGGGTACCCGACTTGTAAAAAACAAATTTTTTTAACCTAAAAATTACCCGTTGTTAAGGACTGTGTAGTGCGGGTATCGGGTCGGGTTTGCTTGTACGCCCCTAACCACCAACCCCAACCACCAGATCATCGTCAACTAATCTAAACTTAGTTGAGACCTTTAACATAACGTTAACCTTTCATCATTGAAAAATTGAACAGAAAACAAAGATCTGAAACTAAATCTCAACAACAAAGTTTGAAACTTTATACCATTTATTCATCCAATCAATTGTTGCTAGTGCAATGGCTGAAGAATACAATTTTCTATGATGCGAAATTAGATTGTTCATAATCAATCCAATTGAGAAGTTTCTAATTTCTCATTCTAAGAATAGTTGAAGCAAATTTAAGTGCACTTGTGGGAGACGGGATTCATGAGTTGACAATGGCGATGGATGTAGAGAGGGCCCTAGTCTTATTTTTATACTTTGTCATAAAGCCTTATACGGACACATCGATGATGGTGGGGAGGAGGATTAATCTAAGTTTGATGTTCCATATTTGTCCGATGATGGTTGATGATGATTGCGGCAGTTAGGTGGTTTCAGTGGACGGGCTTAACAGGGGTGGATGTACAGGTGGTTTCGATGGCTAGGTTGGTGTGATGGTGGCGTCATAGTGTTGGGAGTTTGTATTTAATAGCAGGTGGTGGATGGTTTTTTTTTTTGTTGTAACAATTATATTAATAATCAAACCAGTATTATGATGACACAATACATATTTTATCTGTATAATAGGTTATCAAAGTCCCGAGACTAATTTGAGAAGGGACCCCCCTATAGATGGGATTATACTAATTTAAATCGTCGTTGAGATTAAAATAAGAAGGTGACCGATAGTTCAGATTATTTATGTCATTTTTTTCCAAAAAATTGATTATTTATGAACATTCAAAATTCTTGATCGTTATTATAAGTTGGTGAATCCAATTGATTTTGCCAATCTCTCACCTCCCTAGAATTGTTAAAATATTGTGAGTTTAATAAATTTGTATGTGATTTACCTGTTTTTACGGGAAAGCATGCATGACCATAACTTTTTGAGCATACATGAAGGTCTCGAGAGCTCCTATTATATTTGAGGTGGAAAGCAACTTGAGTTCACAAGCTAAGACAAAGGGAAAATGAGGATTAAATAGTGGTATAAAAAAGAATCTCATCTCCAAGAAATCCCCTCTTTCAATATAAATTACATTTCTAGCATACTACATGTCCATAGTGTTCCATTGTAGGTTATGTTAATTTCCATTGTTGGTTATGTTAATTTCCATTGTTGGCTGTGTTTATTTATTCTTAGAAAATTGGAATGAGTTATCTTATTTATCATTAATGCATGAGCTTCAAAATTCTTTTATATCTTTGGTTGTTTGGTGAATAGTGATGTGTTTTTTGTAAATTGGATATCTTCATTATTAAAAGGCTTTGATGTCCAAATATTGTTGCACATTTTTTTAGCATATCGTTATTTAGTTTATTGAACATCATACTTTGTTCAAGAACGTAGATAGGTTACAGGCTGAGAGCTGCTTTAATGGAATTATATTTCTTTATATTTTTCCTAAGCTTAGTTAATAATGCCTTTTCTTTCAGACTTATGCTTGATGTCGCTGAGGAGGAAGGTGAGTAAATGGGTAGTGAAAGGTAAATGCATCTGATTTGGATCAAGACTGTTTTTTGGATTTGAGTTGTTTGTTAATTGTCAATGAACAAGTTGGATTTTGGACTGGCTATACTTCTTTTTATTATTTTAACTAACTATGTTTGACTAATCTATCCTCGTTTTGTTAAGTTTCAATTCCTATTTCCTAATCCCGTGTGTAGTTTGTACAACTAAATTGGCAACCATTAAGAATACTTATATTAACTGAGGCCTTAAAATAAGACTTTAGAAGCTTTTAAAATTATTTTTAAATCACCGAAAAAAATACCGGGTAATACAATATTATGAAAATATCAAAGTCGTTTACTTATCTACAAATTCGGTTTAACATCAACACACCAAACATGTTGAGTTAGACATTCATTTTGTTCGTGAAAAGGTTGCCTTGGCCAGGTTCGCGTCCTACATGTGCCATCTCGGTATTTGTTCGCCAATATTTTCACCACATACTTGTTTAGAGAACTATTTTTGGATTTCAAATCCAGTCGTAGCGTTTGCCTTCCTCCTGCCATGACTGAGGGTGTGATAGAGAATATTACAAAATATTGCATGGATATATTTTCATATTTTTTTTTTATAAAGGATATGATTTTGGATGCAACCCTAATGTAATCCTATATATATAGATGATTAATGGAATCATCCCTTTTAAAGGAGGTTTCTCAAATTTTCATGAAGATCTACTCCATAGTGTAAGTTCTTACTTCAAGACAACTATACCACAAGTTGTGTTGGTCTCTACTTAGAAAGGTGCTTGGACATCAAAGATGTTCTCTTAGGGTGTGGAGAGCAAGATAGGTTGATGATGTTTGCTTAATAGAGCAGTAAATGAATGAAACAATGCTTCATGAAGATGATAGAAATTTTGATTGAAAGCTTACTTCTTTATTCAGCTAAGAGTCTATTTATATATAACCCTAAGAGAACTCTAGACACTCTTAGGATTCTAATGTACAACTCATTACATTCATTAATGAATATGGACAACAGAGTGTACTGCATATCAACCTAAGCAAAATGAGACAAAAGATTAAGTGAGGAAAATGAGATCAATGGTGTAATGTGATTCTATGTTGCATGTTTTACTATGAATGCCTCCACTCCACATCTCTGATGATTCAGTAAATTAGTAGCCATCAAAATAATGCCACATTGAAACTATACTCAAACAATCAGCAAAGCTAGCAAGTGAAATGCAATATTTCTTCACTTTCCTTCTACATCCCCCCTCAAGTTGGGGGCAAAGGGGACTGAGCTCCCAACTTGTGCAAAAGGTTATGGTGTTGCATCACAGAGAGAGGTTTTTTAAACACACCTGCTAATTAATCAGCAGAGGGAACATAGGTAGGTTTAACATCTAAAACCTTGTCTCTAATATAATGACAATCTATTTCAACATGTTTCATTTTTTCATGATGAGTGGGATTCACTGCAATAGAAAGAGCTACCTTGTTGTCACACTCGAGTGTGATAGGAGTGACTTTTGCTATTCCTAACTCCTTAGTAGTTGAGTAAGCCATGACACTTCACAAGTTGTTAGAGCCATGACTCTATATTCAGCTTCTACAGTACTTCTAGCCACTAATTGTTGTTTCTTGGCTTTCCATGACATAGGATGTGACCCTAACAGAATGCAATAACCAGTAGTTAATTTTCAAATCATAGGACAACCCACCCAATCACTGTCACATTAGGCAGTTAGAATTACTGATTTTTGTGATACTAGCAAAATTCCTTGATCGGGAGATGCAAGTAGATATCTTAGCACTCCTTTAGCTGCTTGCATATGAATTGCAGTTGGGTGTAACATGAATTACTTAGGATGTGAATCGCATAAGTAATATCAGGTCTAGTTTGTGTAAGATATAACAGTTTCCCAATCAATTTCTGATATACCGGTGGATCAGACAGAGGAACCCCTTGGTCTATAGTGAATCTCTTAGTGGAATTCATTAGAACTTGAAGCTTCCTTGCATTTATCAAACCTTTTTCCTTGATCAAATCCAAGGTGTATTTCTTTTGTGACAAGAAAATAACTTTATTACTCTTGTCAACTTCAATTCCCAGAAATTATTGATAAGTTGATATTTTATATGTATTTTACCCCCGATCCCGATTGATTTTTAGCTTTAACGCGGCTCTTTTGAGCCATTTCTACTAACTTTTGCTATTTCGAGTGTTTGTTGTGCTTTTTATTAGATTCTACAGGAATAAATGATTTATCGTTGTTTTCCGAGCCTTTTGAAACACTTGAAGGAGTTAGTGAAGAGTTGAAGTCATTTGGGAAGCTTGACTGAAGATTAGAAGTGCTAAAACGAAGAATTAATTAAGGAAGAACGAGCAAAAACCGAGAAACGGAGTCAAGGCGAGCTGCCCGCCCGGACCGAGGTTGTGGGCCCGGGTGAGAGCTGCACGCCCGGACCCCTCCGGGCGGGTGGCTCTGAAGGAGGTTTTGCGTGTTTTTTAGCGTGATTAGGTTTAGTACTTAATGCTTTGTACTCCTAATTAGAGAATTACGCCTTTTTCCTTTTACAAACCCTAGTTTACTCTAAAATTCTCTCTAAGTGTAGAATTCTTATCAATCTTTCAATCAATATTATTCAGGATTTATTTCAATCTCAATTCTTATTATTTTTCATTAATGTTCATTATTAGTTTTAATTCATGCTCTTAGTTTCATTAATTTTATGCTTAAGTTGATTATTGTTGGTTTGTTTAGTTTAATCATGTTTAAGATTTTAATTAATTACTTCTATTGATTTAGTTTTTGTTCTTTCAATTATGAGTGAGTAGTTTCTTTTCTGGAACTAGGGGATCCATGGATTGATTGGTGATGTTTTGCTCATAAATATTAGTTTAACTATTAATGTGCTTGAATTCTGTTATCAATTGTTATTGCTTTCAATTAAATTCTGGCCAGGTTTAGTTGTTAGTTTGATATTGTTGAAATCGATGCCGAGAGGTAAGATTACCACAATTAGATCATAAGGACAATAGGCAAAATGAGTCTAAGTGAGCGACAGTCATTAGAGGAGTTTTAAAGAGGACTATATTCGAGAGAATTAGTGGACCTTAATTCAAGGAAATTGATAGTCTAATTAATAATTTGTGTGCAATCCGTTAGTTAATTTGTGGTGAACCGATGTCCTAGGTTTAGTCATTAATTTCATTCCTTAATCAATTAGCTCTAATTCTAGTTAATTTCTTGATCACAATTGTCACTCAAAGGCCCTTTACACGGTCTAAACTTTTTAGAACTAATAGGTTTAATTGCTTCCCTGTGGATCCGATCCCTACTTCCCTAGCTATATTAGTTAGAGTGGTTAGGTTTATTTTTGATAGGTGTGCGATAGCCTCATCAAATTTTGGCGCCGTTGCCGGGGAGGCAATTTTTAATTCTATTAGTCGGGTTTATACTGTTTCCTTTTTATCTTTCTCAATCTCAAAGAACTTTTTGGTTCTTTGAGGCAGTTTCTCATCATTGCTCGGAGTTGCATATGGTGCAGGTTTATAGGTTTATGCAGATTGCCGGGGAGCCTGATACTTTCATTTTCCCTGATCCCAAGCAAGTATTTTTGAAGCGGTTGAGACGTAGTAGACGTCGAATTTTTCTTCCCCGATCCGTGGAGGAAACCGTTTTTGATTTGTCTTAGTTTTTCGAGTTCACCTTCAACCCGTTGTTTAAAGGGTATTTAGAGGTCGAAATGGCTGCCGAAGGAGAAGGACAGGGTAGAGGACCACCACCTCCACCACCGCCACCTGCGGCCCGTTCATTGAGAGACTATTCCTTGCCTAGTACGGAGTCTATGCATGGCTGGAGGTTATTTAGTACTCGATACCGATGCTGCTAATTTTGAACTAAAACCGGTCCTTGTGAATATGGTTGAACGAAATCAGTTTTCAGGGACATTGAAGGAGGATCCGATTTACATTTGCAGAATTTCCTTCAATATTGTGATACTATCAAGCAAATGAACGTTTCTAAGGATTACATTAGGAGGAGAATGTTCCGATTTTCGTTGAAAGACAAAGCTAGAACTTGGTTGAATGATCTTAATATGGCTACAATTACTTGTTGGGAAGACTTGGCTCTTGCTTTTCAGATGAAGTACTATCCACCACAGAAAACTGCTTTATTGAGGAGTCAAATTACTAATTTCAATCAGGAAACAGATGAGTCACTTTATGATGCTTGGGAATGGTTCAAGGAGTTATTGAGAATGTGTCCTCATCATGGGCTTGAGAAGTGGTTTTTGATTCAATAATTCTACAATGGTTTGGGCAATGGGAGTAGAGCTTTGTTGGATTCTGCTGCTAATGGTCGATTCATGAACCAGGAGGTCAATGCTGCATATTAACTGATTGATGAAATTGCCACTCATAATTCACAGTTTGGTAACATTAGAGGGCATTCCAAGAAGGGTGGAAAAATGTAGTTGGTGATAAGTATGAGAGTTTAGCTGCACAGATCAATGCCATAAGTCAAAAGCTTGATAAGATTGGTACTACAGCTCCTCCACCATCACCTGTAGCTGCACTTTCGAGATGCACTGACCCTTTCTGTGATTCCTGTGGTTCATTCGGTCATAGTTCCCAGTCATGTACCAATTCAATAGAGCAAGTGTGTGCCTTTCAAGCCTACAAGAACAATCCATTTTCCAATACATATAATCCAGTCTAGAAGGATTATCCATACTTTTCCTACAAGAACAATAGCAATGTGCAGAATCCTCAGCAAGCTATATCATCTCAGCAGGCACCCCAGCAGATGCAGAGATATGTACCACCACACCCACCAGGTTTCAGCAGGCCACCACTATCAGCACCACCATTGCCGGCTCAACCTAGTGGTAAAATTTCAGTGCTGAAGAATATGATGTTGCAGATGTACAAAAATATGGAGGCAATGCAGGCTCACAACAAGCACCTGGAGACTCAAATAGCTCAGATTGCACAATCAACTGCTCAAAGGCAACCAGGCCACCTTCCATCACAACCTACACCTCCAGTATCACAGACATCACAGAATCCCCTGAGGGACCATGTCAATGCCATTACTTTGAGGAGTGGAACTGCTTATGAGGGCCTGAAAATGCCTACCGATGATGTTAATTCTGATGTTGCAGGTGGAGCTAAAAAGACCAGTGATGTGGTGATTGAAGATTTAGAGACAGTTCCAGCTAAGGAAACTGAAGCACCTAAGGAGAAGTAGATGACACATCGATTGATACGATCCCAAGGTCACAGGTTAGGTTGCCCTTTCCGAACAAGGTGACCAGGAGTAAGAATGATAATCATTTTAGTAAATTTTTAGATATTGTAAAGAATTTGCAGGTTACTATTCCATTTACTGATTTGATAACTCAAATTCCTACTTACACTAAATTTTTGAAAGATATTTTGAGCAGGAAACGTGAGTTGAATGTGGTGGAGATCGTAGCACTTACGGAGGAGTGTAGTGCCATTTTGCAAAATAAGTCACCACCTAAGTTGAAAGACCCGGGAAGCTTTTCTATTCCTTGTAACATTGGCCCATTATTTATTGATAAAGCTTTATGTGATTTAGGGGCCAGTGTTAGTGTCATGCCTTTATCTATTTGCAAAAAAATTGATATGGGTGCTTTGAAGGTTACTAACATTAATTTGCATATGGCAGATAGAACAGTGAAGTGCCCTAAAGGTATTTTAGAGGATGTCCCGGTGAGAGTCGGGAAATTCTTTATTCTTGTTGATTTTGTTGTGTTAGATATGGATGAGGATGCTCATATCCCAATTATACTTGTTAGACCATTCTTACACACTGCAGGTGCTGTTATCGATGTCAAAAATGGTAGTTTGACTCTTTCTGTAGGGGATGATAAGGTTACCTTTAATCTTAATGCTGCTCTTAAGAATCCTATGATGGAATAGTCATGTTATGTTATTGATGTCATTGATGAGATTGTTATTGATGATATGCCTTGATCCACCACAAAGGATCTCCTGGATGCCGTTGTTTGTCTTGATGTTGGTACAGGTGAAGGTACAACTGATGCCGATAATTTGGTCCATGATCTTACTGGTGAGGAATTGAATCCGGAGGAGAGCCGGAAATTTGTTGAGTTACCCCAAGAGGTTTGTTCTGTTAAAGAGGTAACCCAAGATGAGATGAAACCCCTCCCCTCTAATCTGAAATATGCTTTTCTAGATGATAAGGAGTTGTACCCAGTCATTGTTGGTGCTTCTCTTATTGATAGTCAACTTGATAAGCTTTTGTCTGTGCTTAAGTCTCATAAGAAGGCTATTGGTTATACTATTGATGATTTGACTGGTATTAGTCCTGATTTTTGCATGCATAGAATTCATTTAGAGGAAGGTCATAAACCTTGTATACAGGGTCAACGTCGTTTGAATCCTAACATGCAGGAGGTGGTGAAGGAAGAAGTTCTTAAACTTCTAGATGCAGGTATTATTTACTCGGTGCCTGATCCCCAGTGGGTAAGTCCCGTACAGGTAGTCCCTAAGAAAGGGGGAACAACTGTTGTTCGTAATGATAAAAATGAATTGATACCTACTACAGTTGTTACAGGATGGAGAATGTGTATCGACAATAGAAAATTGAATGTTGCAACTAAAAAGGATCACTTCCCCCTCCCTTTTATTGATCAAATGTTGGAAAGGTTAGCTAAGAATAAGTATTTCTGTTATCTTGATGGATATTCGGGTTTCTTTCAAATTCCCATCCATCCTGATGATAGAGAGAAAACTACTTTTACATGTCCTTATGGTACTTTTGCATATCGTAGAATGCCTTTTGGTTTATGTAATGCACCGGCTACTTTCCAACGTTGCATGATGAGCATCTTTTCTGAGTTCATAGAGTCTATTATGGTGGTCTTCATGGATGATTTTAGTGTTTATAGTTCTGATTTTGATTCATGTTTGACTAATTTGACTAAAGTTCTCGAAAGATGGGAGCAGGTAAATCTGGTCTTAAATTGGGAAAAATGTCACTTCATGGTCAATGAAGGAGTAGTATTGGGACATTTGGTGTCCGAGCGTGGTATTGAGGTGGATAAGGCAAAAATACAGGTAATTGAGCAATTGCCACCTCCGGTGAATGTTAAAGGGGTAAGAAGTTTTTTGGGTCATGCTGGTTTTTATTGCAGGTTTATTAAGGATTTTTCTAAAATTGCGAAACCACTAACTCAATTACTTTTGAAAGATGCTGAGTTTAAATTCACTGATGAGTGTCTTGAGTCCTTTAATATGATCAAAAATGCATTAATTTCAGCACCTATTATACAATCTTCCGATTGGAATTTACCTTTTGAGATAATGTGTGATGCTAGTGATTTTGCAGTTGGTGCAGTTTTAGGTCAAAGGAGGGATAAGGTCCTACATGCTATTTATTATGCTAGTAAGACCTTGGATGAAGCTCAAATCAACTATGCCACCATGGAAAAGGAGTTGCTTGCTATTGTTTATGCATTAGATAAATTTCGTGCTTACCTTGTAGGTTCGAAAGTTATTGTTTACACTGACCATGCAGCTCTTAAATATCTACTTGGGAAGAAGGAAGACAAACCGAGGCTCATTCGGTGGATTTTGTTGCTTCAAGAGTTCGATCTCGAGATTCGTGATAAGAAGGGAGTAGAGAATGTGGTAGCTGACCACTTATCGAGGATATTGTATAATGATGGGGAGATCTCTACCCCCATTGATGACTCTTTTCCTAATGAATATCTGTTTGCAGTTTGTGTAAATTCTCCTTGGTTTGCTGATCTTGCTAATTATGTTGTAGGAGGTATCTTACCTTCTGATTTGACTTATCAGCAGAAAAAGAAGTTTTTGCATGATGTTAAGCGATACTTTTGGGATGACCCTAACTTGTTTCGTGAGTATGCAGATGGTTTATATAGGAAACGTGTTCCGGAATGGGAAGTCTATGGTGTACTTCACCATTGCCATTCATCACCATATGGAGGTCATGCTGGACCTTCTAAGACGATGTTTAAGGTACTCGAATCGGGTTTTTATTGGCCTACTATCCTACAGGATGCTAGAGCTTTTATTATGTCTTGTGATTCGTGCCAACGAACAGGTAATATTTCACAAAGGCAAGAAATGCCTCAAACAACTATCTTGGAAGTTAAGATTTTTGATGTTTGGGCATTGATTACATGGGCCCCTTCCCATCCTCTAATGGAAATCGTTTCATATTAGTTGCTGTGGATTATGTTTCTAAATGGATGGAAGCTCTTGCTACCCCCCATTGTGATTCTAACACTGTTTTGAGGTTGTTTAAGCAGGTTACCTTTCCTAGGTTCGGAGTCTCTAGAGCTGTCATCAGTGAAGATGGAAAGCACTTCCATGAGAAAAGGCTAGATAAACTGCTGAAGAAGTACGGTGTTTACCACAGAACAGGATTAGCATATCATCCACAAACAAGTGGTCAGGTGGAAGCTTGAAATCGAGAAATCAAAGCTATCCTAGAGAAAACGATTGCAAATTCAAGGAAAGATTGGAGTAGCAAGCTGCATGATGCATTATGGGCATATAGAACGGCCTTCAAGACACTTATCGGTACATCTCCCTATCGGTTAGTGTATGGGAAAGCGTGTCATTTGCCGGTTGAGTTAGAATACAAGGCTTACTGGGCAGTAAAGGAGCTCAACATGGATGCCAAGCTTGCAGGTGAGAAGCGGTTACTTCAATTAAATGAGCTAGATGAGTTTCGATTGGGAGCCTATGATAGTGCTAAGATTTATAAGGAGAAGACTAAGAAATGGCACGATAAGCGAATTGTAAGAAAGGAGTTTGTAACAGGTGATAAAGTCTTATTATTCAATTCTAGATTGAAGTTTTTTCCCGGAAAGTTGAGGTCTAGGTGGAGCGGTCCTTTCATTGTTACTATGGTGAGCAAGTATGGATTTGTAGAGGTTCAGAACGAGAAAGGAGAGCGATTTAAGGTTAATGGACACCGCCTCAAGCACTACTATAAAGGTGATGTTGTTGGCCTAGTTGGAGAAATCAATCTCCGAGACCCACACCCCTATAAGCTATGAGGTAATATGGTCAAGCTAATGACCTTAAACAAGCGCTTTACGGGAGGCAACTCGTAGTTATTTTAGTTTTAGTACCACTTTGTTTTCATTTTTTTTTAGTTTAGTAGGGACTCTAGCTCATTTCTTAGTTTTGGTAAGGAGAGAGTGAGGTACTAATGAATTTTTCCAAGTGTTTCGGGTGTGATTAGGTAAAAATTAGGTGAAAAAGGGAGAAAAATTGTTCGAGAAGCCATACGCCCGGACCCCTCCGGGCGAGCAGCACGAGTCCGAGCGCACAGCTCTCGTCCCAGGCACGTAACCCGTTTTTCACCCCTTAGTTTTTTTTTTCAAAAAATCTCAAGAAAGCCTCACGCCCGGACCCCTCCGGGCGAGCAGCCCCCTCCGGACGCTCAGCCTTCGGCCCGGGCGGAGAGCTTCATGCGGTTTTTTTTATTATTTTTTTTCTTTGCTTCTTTCTCCCCTCCTTTCCTACGCCCTTTTCTTCTTTCTTCCTTCCTTCCTCTTTCTCTCACCTCTCATTTTCTTATCTCCACTTTCTCTCTCTACAATTTCCTCCATTATTCTCTAACTTCTCTCTACTATATCTCCCTCATTACTCACCCAAATTCACTCAAATTTTCACCAAAATTAATCTTTTTCCATCCTCTTTTAGATCCCCACCATAAATCTCAATTAAAACCACTTTCATCTCATACCCTTTAATTCCTCACCACTTTCATTACTCTTCCATGGCACCTAAGAAACAACGGGTAGGAGTAAGCTCAAGGAACGAACCACAAGGTTTGGGACGCGATCCTACATACGGGTTAGTAGCTTTTGGTTCACAGGAGCAAATGGTACGATTCGATAAATTACGTCATGTTACCCCCACCCGTTTCATAGATCATCAATTATTGCATGCTTTAGGAGTTCATGATGAGACTGAGGAGTTGTTTAGATCTATGGGTATGCATAGTTTTTTTGGTATGGATGCCCCGACCTATCCCGACATAACTTACGAGTTTATGTCAAGTTTTGAAATTGACAGGCCCAACCCCAAGGCACCTGTTAGAGGTGTCAGTTTTAGAATGTTCAACGTCGATCGTTATGAAACGATCGAGGATTTTGGGGCCATATTTGGTTTTGCCAGTTGGGGGCGTGCTAGACCCCCAAAGGGCTTTGATGATGTTGCTTGGTGGTTTTCTCTGACATGTGTGCATCTGAACAACTGGCAGCATGCCAAGGCTAACATGATCCACCAGCCCTCTGCTAGGATTGCTCACCGTTTTCTTGCAGGGACAATATTTGGTTGGTATGAACAACACGAGGTTCATACCAGAGAGATGTGGTGCCTAGGGAGGCACTTAATTAAAAATTCATGAACAACACGAGGTTCATACCAGAGAGATGTGGTGCCTAGGGAGGCACTTAATTAAAAATTCATTTCCTTAGCATCTTCATCTTCCTCATCTGTTTGTCATGCATTTACATACCCAATGTACGACTTATATAGGTACCGATCGATTTGGCGAACCTACCATTAACAATATTGTTTTTGGTGGTCTTCTGACATTTGTTGGCATGTACTATAAGGCTAACTTTGAGTATGGTAGGACCCCTGCTGTGGGGTCCCGCTACTTGGATGTCCCCTACCTCAGCCAATGTGATTGGCTAGACTTAAGGGACGGGGGACGTATCAGATGGTACATAGGACCATCCAAGGGAGTTTCTGTTACCCTCCCTAATGCTTCACTGACCGGATTGCTGCCTGATCAGCAATCCTATCTTATGCCTTTGGATGGTCGTGGTGCAGGTTCTTCTGCAGGTACCTCAGGACATGGCGGGCCGAGCCAGGCCCAGCAGTTCGTGCCCCAGCCACCACCCCAGCAGCCCCCACAGCAACCACCTACGGACCCTGCCCCGTGGCCGGTACAGATGAACCAGCTGCAGAACCAGTTCAATAATTTCCAGATCCAACAACAGCAGTTCATGGATCGGTTTGCTACTTTTGAGCAGGATCACCGTCTTGCCACGTACCCGATTTATGACCACTACGTCTGTACCGGCGTAGTGCCCTCCACTGGCCCTCACCCTTCATGGTATCACTTTAACCCTGGAGAGGGGACCAGTGGAGCAGGAGGAATTGTAGGTGGTGATGATGATGATGGTAGTGCCACTGAGGACACTCACACTTTCCTCCAGTCTGACTGAGAGGAGTCCCTTACTTCCTTTAGCATGAGGATATTGCTGAGTCCGGCTTGGGGGAGGTAATTTTATTGCTTTCTTAGTTTAGTTTTATTGCTTTCTAGTGTAGTTTTTATTGCTTTCTTAGGATAGTCATATGGTTTGTACTACTTGTTAGAAGTAGGAGTTTACATATGACCAAAAAAAATGTAATGCTTTTACAGTTTAGTTTTATTTGCTTTTGATAGTTAGCTTTACTTGATTGATTGATTGATGGATTTGGTGTAACTATGTGAATGGTGACTTCCCTGCGCCCCGCATTTTATTTAAAAATGTTTTTGATTGATTTGGGCATGTGATGAGTTATGTTTTGGGAATTGCCAACTTGGACTTGAACTTGACTTAGCTTGAAACGATTTCTAATCTTCCCATTATAACCATGTGTAGAGTAGAGGCTTGAACTGTGTTAACGGGAGGATTTGAGCAGCATATATTTTTTCTATGCTTATTTTTTTTCATGCGTGCTTAGTTCCTGGTGCATGTATGATCCATGTTTTTGGCTTTTGACTCTAGTAGCTTGGCTTTGGTGTCTTACTTGTCGCGAATGATAAAAGACATTCATTTCTTTTAGGAGCTTTCAGATTTTAGGCATTCCTTCACAAAATTTTCCCTTGGTCCTTATTTTGAGCTTTTACCCTTCATTTGCATTTTAGCCACATTACAACCCTATTTGGCCTTGTTCTAATCATTTGATATATGTCCAAGCTTGGCTTGGGGGAGTTGAGGAGTTGTTTTGTTGTTATTTTGCATTTATTGGAAGTTTTGGAGGATTGGAAAATTGTGAATGGTTGATTGTTAAAAGTTTAATAATAGGTCTCACATTAAGGCTCTGCAAACTAATGTCTAGGCTAATTTTACTGAAGAATTAAAATGTTATACATCTTTTATTGGCCTAGATATGTATGTGTGATGATTATGTCTTCGACATGTCATTAAGAGTCGTGAGCCTAAGTTGAAAAAAAATCTTGAAAGTTGAAAGAAAGAAAAAAAAAAGAAATGAAAGATGAAAAAAAAAAAAGAAATTGAAAAGATGTTGAAAAAGAAAAGACTTGTGATATTTGGAGTAGTTGAAATGTAAAGCTTTATGGTGTGATGTGATTCTATGAGAATTGGTTTAATGTGGGAGTTGATGTTGGAGATGTTGATTTTGATTTTTGATTGTTACATGCGTATAGCCCGCATTTACCACCACATTATCCCAAATTTTATCCTACCCATCACCCTAGCCACGTTACAAGCTTATAAAGACCTTTTTGATCGGCATGTGCATGTTTTTAGTTCTTGTGAATTAAGTCAATTGCCAAAGCTAGGGAGTATTACTTGCATTTCGAGTCGACTTTCATACTAGGATTGAGTGACTACCTCTAAACATTTGCATGAGGTGTGAAATGTGGTTTGGGTTCTCAAATTTTGCATTCAAACACATATTGCATTTGCATTCCTATTTGGGGTTTAGGGTGAGCTTCATTATCTATGCTCAATTTTATGTGCGGAGTGACATCGAGTGAGCTACTCTAGTCATCGACTTCTATTTCTTACATGGTTAGCTTATTGATTTTGATTTGAGTAGATGGCGGTCATGGGATTTTGATGGGTTGGTTGAGGAACTTGCATACTCGGAATTGCTTGAGTTAATCTTGTTTTGCAAAGTTAAAGGGGTGAAGATTGTTTGCTTAGTTGTTTGCTTAAGGACAAACAAAGGTTTGGCTTGGGGGAGTTTGATAAGTTGATATTTTATATATATTTTACCCCCGATCCCGATTGATTTTTAGCTCTAATGCGGCTCTTTTGAGCCATTTCTACTAACTTTTACTATTTTGAGTGTTTGTTGTGCTTTTTATTAGATTTTACAGGAATCGATGATTTATCGTTGTTTTCCGAGCCTTTTGAAACACTTGAAGGAGTTAGTGAAGAGTTGAAGTCATTTGGGAAGCTTGACTGAAGATTAGAAGTGCTAAAACGAAGAATTAATTAAGGAAGAACGAGCAAAAACCGAGAAACGGAGTCAAGGCGAGCTGCCCGCCCGGACCGAGGCTGTGGGCCCGGGTGAGAGTTACACGCCCGGACCCCTCCGGGCGGGTGGCTCTGAAGGAGGTTTTGCGTGTTTTTTAGCGTGATTAGGTTTAGTACTTAATGCTTTGTACTCCTAATTAGAGAATTACGTCTTTTCCCTTTTACAAACCCTAGTTTACTCTAAAATTCTCTCTAAGTGCAGAATTCTTATCAATCTTTCAATCAATAATATTCAGGATTTATTTCAATCTCAATTCTTATTTTTTTCATTAATGTTCATTATTAGTTTTAATTCATGCTCTTAGTTTCATTAATTTTACGCTTAAGTTGATTATTGTTGGTTTGTTTAGTTTAATCATGTCTAGGATTTTAATTAATTGCTTTTATTGATTTAGTTTTTGTTCTTTCAATTATGAGTGAGTAGTTTCTTTTCTGAAACTAAGGGATCCATGGATTGATTGGTGATGTTTTGCTCATAAATATTAGTTTAACTATTAATGTGCTTGAATTCTGTTGTCAATTGTTATTGCTTTCAATTAAATTCAGGCCAGGTTTAGTTGTTAGTTTGATATTGTTGAAATCGATGCCGAGAGGTAAGATTACCACAATTAGATCATAAGGACAATAGGCAAAACGAGTCTAAGTGAGCGAGAACCATTAGAGGAGTTTTGAAGGGGACTATATTCGAGAGAATTAGTGGACCTTAATTCAAGGAAATTGATAGTCTAATTAATTATTTGTATGCAATCCGTTGGTTAATCAGTGGTGAACCGATGTCCTAGGTTTAGTCATTAATTTCATTCCTTAATCAATTTAGCTCTAATTCTAGTTAATTTCTTGATCACAATTGTCACTCAATGGCCCTTTACACAGTCTAAACTTTTTAGAACTAATAGGTTTAATTGCTTCCCTGTGGATTCGATCCCTACTTGCTTAGCAATATTAGTTAGAGCGGTTAGGTTTATTTTTGATAGGTATGCGATAGCCTCATCAAGTATCTCAACTTGCCTCGATCTTTCATATGGAATGAGGAGGACAGGAGTTGCTTAGTTTAATTGATCATAAATTTAGAATTTCCAGCTAAAATGAGATCATCAACATACACCAGTACACACACTATGTCACAAGTGTGAACCTTGATAAACAAGGTGTAATCAGTTTTAGACTGATTGAATCCATGTGAGAGTAACTCACTTGACAATCTTGCAAACCAGTTTCTTGGTGCTTGCTTTAATCCATAAATTGATTTATTCAGCTTGCACACTATGTTTTTGCCTTTTGTTGACAGAACCTACTCCCCTTGACCTTTATGTACCTGGCTACCAGTGCCTTGATACCCTTGAGGTAAGGTCATGTACACATTATCTTCTAGAGAACCATGTAAAAATACATTTTTTACATCCATTTGTTCTACATTCCAATCTTTCTTTGCAGTTACAACTAACAAGGCTCTTAGTGTTGTAAGTTTTGCCACGGGAGCAAAAGTTTCATTGTAATCTATTCCATACCTTTTCCTATAACCTAGCACAACCAGTCTGGCTTTGAATTTGTCTACATAACCATCTGATTTTAGTTTTGATCAGTATATATCCACTTGCTACTAATAGCTTTCTATCCCTTTGGTAATTCAGTCACTTCCCATGTTTCATTAAACTCTAGAGTTTCTAATTCTTCATTAATAACTTTAATCCAGTGACCATGCTTTACCGTTTCCTTAAAAGAAGTTGTATCTTTGGTTTTGAGATGTTGAGTCATAAAGGCATAAAATTCTAGTTGCACTTGTGCTTCTACTAGATTAGCAGCTGGTGTAATTTTGCTTTGTGCATTATGCACATAAACTAACAGCCACACATGTGGTTTTCTTTGCCTAGTGGATCTTCTAACACTCACTTGATCACCCTGATCAGTTGTTCCTTCTTGCTCTTGATTAACAACTTGAGTTTGTTGATTTTGTTGTGCATCATCAATGTTAGTCTCTTGCTGTTCACTACCATCAATCAACTAATCAGTGTCATCTCCCACCAATTCATCTTCTTTACTTTCTGCATTATTACTAATAAGGTGGTTGTTTGTTGTTATGATTGTAAGGAAATACTGACTCGTTAAACTTCACATCTCTACTTACAAGCACGGATTTTGTTATCAAATTATAGAGCTTATAGCCCTTTTGATATGAAGGACACCATATGAATATACATGGGACACCTTTACTAGAAAATTTATCTTTCACTTGAGGATTATAAGCTAGTGCTAAACAGCCAAAAGTCTTTAATTTTGAGTAATCAGGTTTACAGTTGAATAGCTTCTCATATGATGTTGAGTTTTTCATAACATCAGCTGTGGCAGTCTATTGATATTATGTGCTGCAGTAAGCACACAATCTCCCTAAAAACTCAATGGTAAACACGGTTGCATCCTCAAAGCTCTAGCCATTTCTAAAAAATTTCTATGTTTTCTTTCAACTCTTCCATTTTATTGTGGTCTATCAACACATGGGGTTTGGTGTATTACACCCATATCATCGTAAAATGCCTTGCACTGCTAATTATCAAATTCGAGTGCATTGTCACTTCTTACAATCTTGACTGATTGTTTGAACTGTTTTTTAACCATTTTGACAAACTGATATATTACCTTAAAGGCATCAAAATTTTGTTTTATAAGATTCACCCATGAAATTCTAAAACAATCATCAACTATAGTAAGAAAGAATCTATGATTGTTCCTAGTTGGAACTCTATAAGGTCCCCATATAACTATATGAATCAGCTCAAAAGGCACATTAGCATGACTGGTGCTCATATTAAAAGGTTATTTATTGAACTTTGCCATAGGACAAGTCAAACATATCACATTAATATATTCATTAGTAACTGAATGGCCAATGATCTTTAATTTTTCTAAGGGTGCATGCCCTAATCTATCTATGCCACAAAACATAATTGTTCAAAACAATACTGCTAGATTTATTACAGGCTATTGATTTTCTAACATTCATTCTTTGATTTTCTTGTTCTTTATTCTTAAAAAATTTCTACTTTTCTTGACTGCCTCCTCCAACTTTCTTATTGATTAGATAATAAAGCCCTGGTCTCAACACTCTTGCTGCATTAATTGTTAGGGAACGACAATCCTGAATTAAACAGAATTTAGAGTTGAACACAACTTGCAGTTTTCATCATTCACCACTTTACTATTATATTTTAGGTTATATTTAAACTCAGGAAGCAGAACATTTTTAATATTAACCTATTATTGAGCAAGACCTTTTCCTTTGTATGTAATGTGAGCATGCTTTCCTGTGGGCAGATTTTCTTGGTTTATGTTCAACAATTGCAATATCATATAACAAATCATAATTGCCAGTCATGTGATCTAAAGCACCAGTGTCCATAATCCAATCATTAATACTACTGCATGCATTATAATAACATATCATACCTGCAAAGCCGGTGTCAATCTCTTCTTTAGTATCTGATCCAATCTTCACCATATTTTTGAGTTATTGACGGGTGGTATTCACTTCTACTTCAATTTTAGCAAGGCCTGCCCACTTAGGCTTTCCTTGAGTTGGTTTAAAACCATAATGTTGTTGTTGTTGTTGTTGTTGTTTTCCTTTGTTTCCTATGATTCCAGCTGACATTCCTTCACCCTTGCCAGTCTTTTAATTTTAGCTTTGGGATGTCACTTAAGGTAACCTATCACCTTCCAGCACCTTTCCTTGTTGTGCCCTTTCATTTCACAGACTGTGCACCACTCTTCTCTTTTTGACATCATTATACCAGTTTCAATTTCCTCCTTTGTTTCCATTGCAAGTTCCTTTTGTGCTTCTTCTTGCATCAGTTTTTCACAAGCATCTTCAACTGATGGAAGTGGTGTGAAAATGAGTAAATGGCTCTTCTCAACAGCATAATTAGTATCATCAATGCCATTCAAGAATTGGAACAACCTTTTGTCTTCTTAGTCTGCTCTCATTTTGTCCAGAAAAGATCCTATCTCACTATTCATCCCAGTTATAATAGGATACATTTTCATGGACTCTATTTCATCCCCAAAACACTTCATCTTAGAGTAATATTCAGTGATACTCATATTATCTGTTTCAGTTCGAATAAACTTCTACAAAGTTTATACTTTCTCATTTCATTGGTGAGATCATATCTCTATTCCAGTTTATCCCACATGTCTTTAGCATTCCTTATATATCTCACAGTTTCCTTCACCTAAGGTGTCATAGATCCAAGCTATTCCCCATTTTTCCTATTTCTCAGCATCAGTTTTGTGTCTAGTAACCAGACTAGTCACAAATCCCAGCTTTCTCTTAGAAGCCAGAGTAAGCTCCATCTCCATCTTCAAGGCCTTATAATTTGATGGTCCTATCAATTTTTCTGATATAACACCAGTGTGAGGGCCATTTGAGGGACGGACATACAGAGAGCTAAGAAAATCAAGCATTGTTATGCCTTTTGAAGAAGAAGAAGCCATAGGTTTTAGCAAAAAAAGGATGCTAAGAACATAATAGAAAATATGTGTTCAGAGATTGAGTATTCAAATTAAATATGATGTTGTAGGATAATAAAAATCAAAACTTTCTAACATAAATCATCAATTTTAGCCAATCTGGCTTTGATACCATGAAGAGCAAGACAAATTGATGATGTTTGTTCAATAGAACAGTAAATGAATGAAACAGTGCTTTATGAAGATGATAAAAATTGTAATTGAAAGCTCACTTCTTTATTCAACTAAGAGTCTATTTATCTACAACCCTAAGTGAACTCAAGACATACCTAGGATTCTAATGTACAACTTATTACGTTTATTAATGAATATGGACAACCGAGTGCACTGCATAGCAAGATAAGAGAAACAAGATAAAAGATTAGGTGAGGAAAATGAGATCAATGGTGTGATCTGATTCCATGTTGCATGTTGTACTATGAATGCCTCCACTCCACATTGCAAGTATACTCAACTAATCAGCAAAGCTAGCAAATGAAATGCAATATTTCTTCACTTTCCTTCTACAGGCTTCACTATTGAAGCCATGATCTAGGAGTCGTACTTGAGTAAGCATAATTTCGTTGTGTTGAGTTTAAAATTTGTTTCCATGTTTTAGATCATATTGATTTCTGTATGTGCCATCAATGTATATACCATATGGCAATTTATGAATGAATGAATGAATGAATTTTCTTCCCTTCAGGGAAAAAAAAATACACTGAACACTAACTCGCACCAAAAAGCAAAACATCAAGGAAAAGTTGCCATCAATTAAAAGTGGAGAAAAGATACAGATAGACATATAATAGTGTTACCAAGCAAAAAATATGTAAGTATTAGTAAAAGTATACAAGTGTGAAGTGTCGCATAGAGAAACGAACTAAAGAGGAGAATCATTTTATTCGTAATCCTCAATGGTAGCCCAAGGATATTTGCGAAAACCCCCTCTTATTGCTGATGGATTTTCTGGTTTTGCCCATGGATACCTCAAATTTGGATCCCTAGGAAATTTCCTGAAGTTTAAAAATGGTGCCCACACAAGAATCCTGCATCACATTTGTTTCACATAATACATATAAAATGTCATTCTTAACTCATGGCTAATGAAGTATTAAAATAATATTAGGTGATATATGGATTTAGTTTATGACACATGACAATTTAAACTTAAATTAACTTAAAATCAATCTATTAAATTTATTAAAAGCGACACATGACACTTTATAAGTATATGCGCCATGTAAGCATGTTACGTCATTACTCTACAAAACACAAGTTATGTTTGGAGTAATACTTGAACTCATGACTTCTTACAAAGAAAATTCAAGCATTTACTATCTCAACTACCCTTTATTAGTCATTTAAATGTCTACATAGTATTATATATTCTTTTTATTCATTAAGTAAATGAGAGGTTTTTGTCAAAAAAAAAAGTAAATGAGAGGTTAGATTTTTAATTTTGTTTTTATAATTTTCACAAGAATAAAAATTAAATGTACACATTAAAGTTAAAAGAAAGTAACTCCCAAGGCAAGGCCCGAGCCAATATGCTAGTTAAAGAATATAAGATGTTATTTGGATTAAACGCTATTGAACTTATTGAATCTAATGAATTAGAGTGCCTAAATTACACCAAATTCTAAGAAACAAGTGAAACTTATCATTAAATCAGATTGGTTCTCATTTAAACATTATTGTTAAAATTTCAACATAGAATCAATTAAATAGAATTAGGATGATACATTTTATTTCATTAGACTTTTAGAAAGAGATAATTCCAAATATTTTTTCTAACACAAAATTTTTGTTTAAAATCAATTGTTCGCAAATTATTTTTACTATAATGCCACGTGCCTAGTTTTGAGTCACCAACTTCTACATTACTTTAGGGGTGAAAGTTTGGTGTGCGGTTTGGACTTTAGCCAACTCCAAAACCAAACCATTATATTTCGTTCTTTGATTTTCACTCCAATCCAATTCAAATTATGTTACAATCCAAAACACACCAAACCACAAAATTTCGGTCTTCTACTTTTGAATCCAAACCGAACCATAATTTTGTAGGTTTCTACCTATGCTCCCTCAAATTCTATTTGACATGCTAAAAGTATATAGGCTAATAGGCATATACCTACTATCTAAGTATCTAATATACAATAAACAATCTTCATAACAAATTAACAAGTGGGTTAGGGTTTTTTTTAGGTTCTTTTGAAACATTGGGCTATTGGGCCTTCATAAATAATTGGGATTGAGGATTCGGGTAGATCGGTGTTTAGTGTGTGGTTTGCACCGAAATTTAAAACTCCAAACCGAACACTGAAATTTAAGAAAAATCGCTCCAAACCGCACCAAAATTATTAAAAGACTGAACCATATTTTTAAACAGTTTGGTGCAGTTTGGTTTTCGGTTTTAAACCGAACTAGTTTCACCCTTACATTACTTCGTAGCACATATTTATTAAACATTTGTGGAATAGATTGTTTGTCAAAAAAAGACCTTAAGTTTATTTTTGTTTAAAAATAAATTTTTTTGATCTTTTAAAACAAAAAAAAAAGGTAAGATTAAATAAAAGAACTTTTAAAAACTAACTTATATAAAAATGAACCTTTTCCAAAAACGAAATGTCGATTTTTTTAAAAAATGATTTAGGGAATATTTGTACCTTTTTAGACATAATAAAAATAGGTTATATCGAGGCTTTAGTGTGTGAATTACTGGCTTTAAATAATTAAAAAAATCCAACAAGTCAAAAGACATAAAGTTGATCTTTTGGGTGTTAATTGTAATTAAAATTTCTTTCAAAAATACAATAGTTAAAACAATCTTTTCACCCAGGTGTTACTTAACATATGTTAATATACTTGATGACTTTTTTGTCCTAAACAAAAAGCCGTAACCTTAGTGGTATTGCGCACACCACTTGCATATGTCTACTATAGGGTTCTGTAAGTGAGGAAGATCCACCTTCCCACCCCATATCTTCACCCGCCAATCCTATAGTAGAGATATATAAGTGATATGGACATTATCACTATGGGCTTATACACTTATAGCAAAAAAATACAAGTCTTTGTTTGGTTGACATTCAATAGCATGAAAAATACAATTGTCTAGGAAGTTAATAGAAGTTGTGTTATTTGGTTGATAACAACATAGGAATTTAAACTTCCTAAGAAGTTCAAAATGGTAGAAATAACTTAACAAGGCCCCATCAAGTCATCAACTAACCAAACAAAATTTCTTATTTCCTATAAAATTAGCAAGGCAAAAATTTTCCTAAGAAATAAAACTTTCCATGGAAAGTTATTTGCCATGTGAACCAAACAACACCCAATTTCGTCTTGGTATTTTTGAGAAAAACGAATAATTAATGTATTGATAAATTCTTGCTTCAATTCACATAAACCCATCAATCAACTTACCCAGGGAAGAATATGAACACCAACATGAACTGCACATACATCTCAAGTAGATTTCTCTTGTACCACCTTATTCTTAACCAGTTCATGATTATTGGCTGCCATTTCATACAAACAAAATTGTAATTTCACATTAATATATATTTTGCATTGACAGTTTTTCAGAATCAAACTATGGGAAAAAAACAGATTAAATTTTTTAATTTACTTACTGGCATGATGAGGAAATATCCAAAAGCCACAACAGCAACATTTAACAAAATCGAAATCAAATCTTCCTCATGATTAACTCCTGTAACTGCCATTGCTGGTTCTGCTACTTGCTGATCGAAAATTTATTTATCAAATTAAACAAAGTTATTAACCTTATATTTTTGTTACCAAAAAGAAAAAACATGAACTAACGCTAAGTTATCAAAAATCAAAGAAAAATCATACACTGATGGCCAAAACTCCCAATAGAATCGCCAAATTGAAATTCTTCATTAAGTCATTGTTGTCTGGCTTCACTGAAATTCCTTCACTTGTCTGTTGGACAAATTAATTAAAGTACTCGTACAATACTATAGTTATGGTTAAGCTCAAAATAATAAAGAGAGGGTATAAAATTGCATAACAAAGACAATTTTTGGGGATCGAAAGCAACAATTCGTTCAAGATTAGTAGAGAAAGAAGGCAGAGTTTAAGGGATTGGAGCAACTTATTACAGCAGTCATGTTTTAGTTATTTTAATTCATGAGGTATTATTTATTGTATTGACTTCCCAAATATTTTCATGACCTTATAAATTACTCCTTCCCAAATATTTTCATGACCTTATAAATTACTCCATTCACTATTCATAACCTCATAAAATACGATACGCGATGATAATAATAATAATAATAATAATAATAATAATAATAATAATAATAATAGACGGTATTAATCATCCAATACCATAAACATCATAAGCAAACTTTACCTCAATGACTCAACCCAAAAACTCTCAGTTATATTGCTAGTTTATGAAACAGTAATACACTGTACCATTGATCACTACTATAAACACCACTTGCAATTGAAATAACTTTACATTAGTCACACAATCATCAACAAATAATGTGCTAATGGATTAAATTAAGACGAAACCTGGGGAACTTGACTAACAAATTGACGAAGATTAAGTTGCTTAATCGACGACAAATGACAATCCTGAAAACCAATTACCAACAAAAATTTTCAGTAACCCATAAAAAAAATTAATAATAGTAATAATAAAATGAGAGGTAAAAAGGAAAGACCTTAAAGAAGAGGTAAAGAGATGAATGAACTCTGTATTTTACAGAAATGCGTGAAGTAGATGATGATAATGAAGAATATAGTGGAGAATTAGAAAATGGAGAAAGATAAGGGTGTTGTTGAATACAAGTGAGTTGAGTCATTTTTTAGTAGTGAATTAGTGATTAAGTTTGATGATGCTGGTTATTTTACAGAGGAAATGACCGGTGGTCGAGGGAGGGGAATAGAGGATTGTGAATCACTGGTTTATTATTTTTTTGAAATTTTTAGTAATGGGGGGCGGCAATATCACCAAAAAAAACATCCGTGGATATCCGCCCTTTCCGATTCATTTATTTATATGGATAAACCCCCCCCCCCCCCCC
>PYUH01000295.1:150126-217650 GCA_016808085.1 Suaeda aralocaspica
GAAAAACCCCCCCCCCCCCCCAAAATAATGTTGACCATAAACTCATCCGAACTAACTAACTATCTGTTTTCTTCAACTTAAAATAAGTTAAGTTCAGTTCACCTCAGCTCCATTCGGTTCAATTCAACTCTTCTTTTGTTTAACTAATTATTAATTCATAATAAAAACTTTCAGTTCAGTTCAGTTCAATTTAGCTCCAATCAGTTTAGTTCACTTTAACTCCAATCAGTTCAGTTCAACTCAACTCAGTTCAGATAAAGTAAACATGCCCTAACAATTGTCTATTAGTGACTGTATGTCTAGGTTAAGGATTAGTTTTATTTCATTTGTGATTGTTTGGTCTCTAGTATTTTCTCGGTTATTTCCTTAACCTTGTGCCTTGTGGTATTTATTCTTCTATTTTGTCCCCCATTCCCTTCATTTCTTGACACTATTTTAGCCAAATCTCCATGCTTTGAAAGCCTTCATAATTATAAAATGGAGAATTTTTAATCTTTTTTTTATGGAAATTCTAGAAACTTCTGAAGTGCGTAAAATATAGTCCCATCAATTGTTAGAGTCACAATTCTTGACGCTTTTAAGTATTGAGATTCTATTTCCCACCAATTTAAAATATAGGAGTACATTTGAATGTAAAGTGAGAATGTATATATACATATAGTTGACCATCTTTTATAATGAAGGCTAGGGGTGTTCATTTGGATCGATCCGATAAGTCCGATATCCGACCTTTTTGAATCAGACAAGACATGATCCGTATCTGATCTGAATGAAATTCGATATCCGATCTGAAATATCCTAAAATTGCCGGTTCGGATATCCGACGATCTGAAAAGTTATTACTTAATAAAAAATTTAGCCCAAAAAAACACAAACTCTCAAATTTAACGAAATAATCCGATTCGAAATACGTGCGATTCGATCCGTGATCCGAAAAGCCTACTTCTTTCACATTTTCGAATATTTCGAATATCCGATAATCCAATAAACGTGATCCGTATCGCCCCCGACTTTTAGCAGATATCCGATCCGAAATATCTGAAATCAAAAAATAAAAAAAAAATATCCGACTTTATCGGATCAGATCGCTCGGATCGGATTATTTTGAACAGCCCCAATGAAGGCACATGAAATTTCACTTAAATATTACATCATACGATGAACAATAGAAACATTTCTTAAAAATTCTACAAAATAATACAATAAAAAAATACATCCAACAGAGATGATGGTCAAGCAAGACCGGTTCACATTCAAACTGCAGAATTTCTGCAAGAAGAACCCATTAAAATTAATAAATAGCTTTAACAAAATCTAGCTATTTCATATCTAGCACAAAGATTTCATAAAAAGGTCACAATGGCCACAACGATCAAAACAAAGAAAGTAACAATGTTTAAGACACAATTATACCATAGTAGGAAGAATACTCGATTTTAGTACGTAAAAAAACCAGAGTAAGAAAATTAGATTAGTCATTAGACCACTCTTTACTTCCAACATGTATGACATTTAATTTGCCAACTTAAATCGACTTAATAAATAATTGACGTTTAAATTTAAAAGTTGCGTATTTATCAGTAGCACTATGTGATATTTGAGTAGAGAATGGAGTGATTGAACTTACCAACAAAATCAAGAAAGTGAGTAGCAAAATGCACAATCGCAGCTGCAACCTATAATATAGTCAACACTAGTAAGTAGTAAGGGTCTGTTTACTTCAGCCGAAAATAGCTCAACTGAACTGAAAGTTTTTTTTATAAAGGATTAATGAATAGCAAAATAAGAGAAGAGCTGAACTGAACTGAACTGAACGGAGCTAAACTGAACTGAACTGAACTGAACTGAACGGATTTTAAGCTGAAGTAAACAGGCCCTAAAACTAGTAGCAGCAATTGTGCTTATCGCCTGAATTTTTAAAACGTAAAACTAAACAAACTGATCATCTGAAAAGAATTAAAATAGTCCACGCAAAAATGTAGTCTGTAATTGCATTTGGTTAAGTGAACTTTGGTTTCTGATCAATTTCATCTATATCAGTTCAGTCACATAGGAAATTTTTAGATTAGTTTCATTTATATTGGTTCAGTCACATAGGAAATTTGGTGCCAGATACACTAACATAGCTTGGATAGATTCTAATGAAGATGATCAAGACAAGAAGAATTTTGATAAGTATCAAAGTCTTTTATGGCCTGATTCATCATTCATTCCTAAGAACCAGCATGCGTAACAAATTAATACCTTCTCTTTTCTCCACTCCTCTCCTCCAATATTCTCTACTCACTCCCTTGTATTGAAATGCGCAAATGTTGAGGACCAAAAAAGTCCTGCATTTGTTTTACTTATGAATCAGGTTTGTAAAAAGACCATCAAGCTATAATGCCAAGCGCCTTCAACAAAAAAAAAATATATAGGATATAACTAGCATCCTTCAAGTCACTCAAGGAAATGTATTATCAACAAGACCGGCAAAAGATCACTAAGACAAAAGAAGGTGAACACTGAGCATAGTGTAATATGTGTTCTTATATCCCTTACAATTATCATGATAAAGCTCAGGGAGAAAAGTTAGAAATATAGTTTCCAATTAACTTGGGCAACAAGGACAAGAGTTGTAATCCCCTCAATGCAGCATTCATGCCACTACTTGCAAAGAAAAGTAAGCCTGATCTTACAGAAAGCATTCTACTTTGTTTACTTTAGTTAAAACTCTTCGACACAAGGTTTCATTCAAATCAATAACCTTTAGCTCATATTTAACCCAACTATATTCCATACTTAAATTCTCGTAATCATTGCCAAAGCACTATATAATAAACACTAAATTAGACCTTCCACTAATTACCATTTTGTCAACTACAATGCCATGGTGCTAATTAGACTTAGACTACTTAGTTTAGTGTCAAGAAATCAAAATCAAAACCACCAAATTCAACTACTCACATTTGATCGAGGAGTGTGTGCATGAGTGGATGGTGTGTTCTGCATGTGTACCTTGCAAACTTAGCTTAAAAAGCTTCTTAATTCACCATGATCAGCTATGAACTTGAATTCCATTCCAATCACCTAAAATTATTCAAAGAATAACAAAGTTACAAACTAGGTGAGGCAAGAATATTTACATATAAATTAGTAGCTATACATAAATTTTGCCAACAAAGCTAAAATAAAAGATGATGATTGAAACGGCAAACTTACAAGATTTAAATTAAAGAATTTCAACAAACTTGAATCAATTAGGAACTGTTAAGCATACTTATGCTTTTGTTTTGAGATGTTTTAGCTCCAATAATTTTATTTCAAGTTTTGTTATTTTACAATGTTGCTGCTACTGCATACTTTATACTAGGAACCATCTACCTATTTCAAACTAAAGTATATACCAACAAGACAGAAAAAAATATAAAACAGCAGTATAGTACATATCCTAGGACTGCTACCTACAAACAACCTCTGGTGGTTGAGTAAAAAAGAAAAACAAGCACGAGAATAGAAGAGAGTTGACTTAGGCTATAAAGCTGAAAAAGTGAGAGCAAACTAGGCTGTGAAAGAGACCATATGTACACCAATATACACCTGCACATATATGGCATAAACTCTTGAAAAGCAATGAAGACCAACTATGTTGATCAGAAGCAATAACATAACAGAACATTATGATGCTTAATACATCATAAGTTCTTCATAAATTCTAACAACGTAACATTCAACAGCATCACGATCAACTATATCTTAGATGATATTAGGATAGGTTAAAAATAAATTACTCGACCTGGTCAGTTTGTACAATGACTGAAGCATTGAATTCAGTGAATTGAAGAATATCTACATAGCTTGAATAAGCGAAATTGTCATCATACATTCACAGCCGGAATACCAGCTGCCCCTTCGACACGTAAATGTAACTCCTAACTAGATAAATGGCAATCCTTTTAGGAAAGCAGTATCACAACAAATATCAAAGTAAACAACTTTTGCATTAGAGAATTGAAATAATAATATCAGGGCCTAGTATTGAGAGTTTAGATGCACAACTGCACAAGAGAACTAGACTTGACTTACCTAAAGGATGCAAGAGTACTAGACTTGATTTACCAAGAAAACGCAAGAGCACACCCTGAATATCTAATATGCAAGTATGCAACAACTGAAGAGCTGAAATGAGTGTATGTTCTAATTTGAACTTCTTTTGTTAATATCACATCACCACATACTAATGAACATAATTTTTTGTCAAAAAAAATTAGTTCTTAAGAGTGATAAATTCATTAAATTGAATATTACCTGCTTCAAATCCTGATAAACTTGTACAATAGTTGCACATGCTGATGCCCTCGACGGCCCAGCCTTGGACAGCAATGTATAATTGGACTCAAAAAGCCTTTGCTTACCAACAACAACGATCAATGCACAATCTGCAGATCCGTTACCCAAAGAATAAAAAGCCATCACACATAATAAGAATAGAGTCAAATAATAAGTTTAAACGCAAACAAGGAAAACAGCAGCAGAAACAACAACAATTTATTTGAGTGCAATTATAGTAATTATTTATGCATAACTACACATTCATACATCTCCGAGTGCCAACTTGGACAAATTTCTTCATGCTTCTCCTTTCCAGGCAAAGGTAAATATGGAGGTAATTCATCTCTTAGGACAACTTAAGGTAAGTATATGGAGTTATATATATATGGACTTATGGATAGGATATACATATGGTTTTCATTGATTTGTAGAAGGCTGCGATGAGTATCAACTTAAGTACTTTGATGGGCGTTTTTTTTTTTTTTCTGAGAGAAAAGCATACTATCAATTAAATTAGCAAAGTATAAGCAAATATCCTCAAAGGCAAGGTTGACAACAGGATCCGACCAGTCCTCCAACCAGAAGCGATCACCTACATAAGTCCAACTACATTTCGCAACATAGTGTGCTACTTTATTTCCAACTCTAATAACGTAAGACCAACTAATATACTCTAACTCCTTCATTCACTTGAGAATATGATCAATATAGAGGCTCATAGTTGATCGTGGCACCACTGCTTTTTGTAACTACAATATCAGACTCAGACAATCTGATTCCGCAATAATTCGAGGATATCCTGCTTCACATGCCGCATTTAGCCCGAACAATAGTGCTTGCGCCTCATTTACTTCTGCATCCCTTGCTTTGATAGGCACCCGCAGCCACCACATCGCCCTCCCCATCCCTCACCACAAACCCGCAGTCAACCACGCCCTCCTCCACCACTCCTGCATCAGAATCGTCAATTCTTGGCAACGGATACTTATTCTTCATTGTCACATTGCTCAATTCTTTGTAGTCTACACATAACCTTAAACTAAAATCCTTTTTCTTTACAAATAACACTAGTGCACTCCCTGGTGATGATCTTGGACGAATGTATCCTTTCTCTAACAAATCGTCTAGTTGAGTTGTCAGCTCCTTCGTTTCAGTTGGAGTCGTTGTATACTACGCTTTAGAAATAGGTCATGTCTCCGGCATCAAGTCAATAGTGAATTTCTTTCTAAAAAAAATGTCTTTCACTTGTAGAATAATTTTTCCATCCTTTTCCTCTTCCTCGTTTATCTCCCGAACGCTGCACGGGTACACACACTTCTTAAGTTGCAAGGCACGTATGTATGATCTTCGATCACGATTTCCTCTTTTCCCACCAGTAGGTTACTCTAACCTTATTTGGGCTTGACAAAGTAACTTTTTGAGCTTCACAATCAATTTGAGTCTTATATTTAACCAATATAAACAGTCAAATCTTGTTCAATTCTTTGAGCTTTAAGGGATTCAGTAGGTACTACTTCATGTGCAAACCTCGTTAACTCAATGAATTTACTATAATACTGTAACACCCTTGAATTTCCTAACTTCCTTCTCTAGATTTTCCGGAAAATATTATAATATAAATAAAAAATAATAATTCTAAAAATTTCTAATAACTAAGAAAAACCAAATTATTATCGCCACCGTGATAACGGCTAAGGCTTTTATCAAAGTATTACACGTCTACAGCGGAAGTCTTTACAAAAACCAAAACCAAATTAAAACTCATAATGAAACTTAAAAATAAACTCAAGCAAACCAAGTCAAAAACCAAAAGAAACCCCAAAATAAATCTTTATTACACTAAGGAATCATCTTAATGGTCCTTCAAAACCAAACAAGCTTTAAACTTCAAAACGAAAGTTAACATCAAATAATAAATAACCAACAAGTCCATAAAACAATAAACTAAGAAAACTATGATGCAAGCACTCTCACTCCAACCCAGCATGATTGACTTATACCCACTTGTACCTGTAGCTTCCTCTTATTCTAGACAACTACTCGCCATCAAAATGGATCATCGTAGGGCTAAGTCAAAGACAAAACTATGTACACAAAAACACACAATCAGCAAAGCTGAGTACATAAATACCAAAGACTATGCAAAACATGATTAATAATAAAAATAAAATGAAAGTCATGTCCTATCAAAAATCATATTTTGATCATAAAACATTAAAGTCATATCCTAATATCATCATACAATATTTAGATGCATTAAAAATAAGTATGACTACTTATTTTATGTGTTACTATTTTTATTGTGCATGAACACGTGTTAATAAAAATTCACAGCTTTATTTATTTATTCAAAACTCAGTAAGGGGGTGTTTAGTTGGGACTTGGGGCTTTAGGGATAAAATAGAATGGAATGGATTTGATTCCAATCCATTGTTTAGTTGGGCTTTTTTAGGGTAGAATGTGATACCCTTAGGTATCTAACTCCACCCCAACCCCCTTCAATCCCATACTCCCCTCTTACCTTAAGTTTCTATTTCCCATTCCACTCAAGTTATAAACCCTAGACATGAGAGGAGAGGAAAACTGAAAATTGAAGTTGCCATAGCAACCCACGCCCTTCCTTCGTGATTTTCCGACAACTATTCATCTTCTCCGTCGGCGTTTCAGTTTCCATCGAGGTAAGTCAAACTTTTTTTATCTCGATCTATTTTTTTTATCTTCATTTTCATGTAAAATCATGATGTTTTTTCATAAATTTGTTGATGAATATGATTAATTGATGATGATTAGTACTTGGGTATAAAATAAAAACACCATTGCAATTGCTCTTTCTCACGTCTATTTGTTGGTTGTGAAAAATGTTTTTTCAAGGAATTCCTAGGAAAATGTCAGGTTTTGATCAAAACCAAAACCAACCAAAACCTTCCAAAACTTGACATTTCACATGAAATTTTACTAGCAAAAGCAATTCCTAGTACAATGTCAGGTTTTGGTTTTGGTTTTGAAAAACAACTGCAATTGCAACTTCAGGACCTGGGTATAAGATAAAAACATTCCTTGAAGTTGGTTTTTTTTACCTTTATTTTTAGTTATCTAATTAGCCCATAGCTTGAATGGATTAGATTCTTCCTTTTTTGCTTTAATATTGTAATAATTGTTAATTAATCTGCTTGTTCAATTCTTGGTTCAAATTTTTATATAAATTTTGGAGAGTATAATTTTTTTAAGTATGAGTTATGGAGTAATTATTGGCAATTTAAGCATATACTAATGATTTGCAATTCGTATCTTGATCTAATTTGTCAATAATATTTACTTTATAAATTTAGTTACACTTTAAATTACTATGAAATGTACAATTGTTTATGATTAGAATGGGGTGTGTACATGTATATTAATATGAGTTGTGTGACATTTATTCACAGAAATGGCTCCCTCTCAATTGATCATAGTAAGGAGAAGAAAAGAGAAGCAAATAAAATTGTGGTTACACTTCATGGTTGCTAATAATGTAGTAACAATTATGTTTCTGCTCATGTGTATGATGGGTGTAGTTACTCATAAAATTGAACAATCATACTATAGCAAAACAGAGAAGAAACGTCTTAGACAAAAACACTTGAATACACTAATCAAACATAGCGACATAGTTTGTAAAAGTGAACTTTGTGTGGATAGGAAAACATTTTATGTCCTTTGTGAGATGGTAAAGGAAATTGGAGGTTTAAATGGTACTCGAAATATGTCTTTGGAGGAAATAGTTGCTATGTTCGTGGATACTTTGGCACATCATTTTAAAAATAGGACAATAGGGAGCCATTTTTTCCGAAGTAGAGAAAGCGTGAGTAGAAATTTTCATCGATGTTTTCTTGCTGTTCTTAAGTTGCATACTCACTTGCTTAAAAAACAAGACCTATTACAGAATAATGTGAAGAAGATAGATGGAAATGTTTCAAGGTATTTGATAATTTTCTTAACTATATACTTAAAATAAAACAATAAAATTGTTTAAGCAAAAACTTAATTCATTTAATTTGTTTTTTTGTAGAATTATTTAGGGGCCTTAGATGGCACTCATAGTAGTGTTCAAGTCTCACGTGAGGAGAGGTCAAGGTATCGAACAAGAAAGGGTTCCATTGCTATGAATGTATTAGATGTATGTAACCCTAATTTGGAGTTCACATATGTGCAACCTGGTTGGGAAGGATCCGCTCATGATGGACGTGTCGTTCGACATGCTATTAGTAGACCTAATGGTTTAAAGGTGCCTCAAGGTAATTACACTAAGATATGAGAATTACGCTTAAGCAACCAATTAACCAATGTCATGACTTTTTTTTAATTTACTAATTTAAGGTTCCTACTATTTGGTAGATGCGGGATACACAAATTGTGATGGGTTTTTAGCACCATATAGAGGTCATCGATATCACCTTAAAGAGTGGGGGGACCGACAACCTATTAGTGCAGAGGAATACTTCAATATGAAACATTCAAAAGCCCGAAATGTTATTGAGAGGTGTTTTGGAATATTAAAAGGAAGGTGGGGTATTCTTAGAAGCCCTTCCTTCTTTCCTATTTGAACTCATGGTCGTATAGTCCAAGCATGTGTTTTATTACATAACCTGATTTGAAAACATATGCCCACTGATTATACGGTGTACTTTGATTTCGATGATGAAGAAGAGGACAGTGATGATGAGGATGATAATGGTGAAGTCGATTATATTACTCAAATAGCAACATCAAACACTTGGACTACTTTTCGGAATAACTTAGCACAAAATATGTTTAACAATTGGAGAGTTAGGCATAATAATTAAATGCTTAGATGATGATTGTGTTTGTTATAATGTATTGAATTTAATTTTTTTTCAAGGACTATTTGATCAGCTTTTATTAATATGACTTCCTTTTCATATTGTGAACAATCATGTATTCATGTTTTGAGTTTCATATATTTTATTTGTAGAACAAAATTTGTTTTTTAGTCATAGGATGGATGTTTCTCAAATGGCTCAAAGTGGAAGGGGGAGAAACAAGCGAGAATGGACTAAATCTGAGGAAGAATGTTTAATTGATCGATGGATTACTAGAGTTAAGGGCTGATCCCTCATGGAAAGCTGATGGTAATTTCAAGAGTGGGCTCAAGAATAAGTTAGAGGAAATATTGAATGAAAAATTTCCAGGTTGTGGCTTGAAAGCGGTTCCTCATATTGAGTCAAAAATCAAATGGTTCAAGGATAAGTGTCATGTGATAAATGATATGCTTCGTACCTCTGGTTTCTCATGGGATAATGAGAAGAACATGATAGTTTGTGAGAGACAATCATATGAGGATTTTTGCAGGGTACTTTCTATCTTATTTACTTTGAATATTACTTTGTTTTGTGGTTTATTTGAATACTTTTCTATCTCATTTACTTTAAATATCATTGTTGCAGCAACAAAAAAATGCTCAAGGATTATTATGGAATGTGTCTTTTCCATTGTACGATCAATTGACTATCATTTATGGTATTGATCGAGCCACTAGAGTACAATCAAAGACTTTTGTTGAAGCTGTTGATAACCAAGAAAAGGAAACTGTTGATCTGGACAATGTTGAAAGTGATGATGATGGTGAGGTTGAGGACAATGAGTCGGTAAATCAAACAAAACGATCATCTCCAAGTGAACCTTCTTCCAAAAAAGCAAAGGAGAAAACAACAAAGGGGCAAGGAAGGAAGAGGAAGAAACCTGAGGTTATCGATCTAACTACTACTTTTAACAATATGTCTTCTAGCTTTAAAAGTTACCTGAATGAAATGAACATGCATATGTCTACTATAGCAAGTGCTTTTGCAACTACACAACAACATGAACATGATGGCTTGTGAACAAGAAGAAGAAAATCACAAGAAAGCTATAATAAATGGGTTGTTTCGCATCCGGGGTTGACAAGATACGAGGCTTTACTTGCTTCAAAAAAATTGGCTTCTAATTCTAGTGATCTATCACTATTTTACCAAAGTCCGGATGATGAGTGGAGAAAAGAGTTTATTGTCAACCTCATTCATCCTAACTTGAACAACCAAGGAAATTAGTATGGTTGGTTAAATGCTTGTATTATTTAGACCTACGTATTGGATTATTGTTCATAAGTTGTCTAACTATGTAGTTGTTATTTCCTCTGTTCGAACATATTATATTCCTAGTATGGATATGTTGAATAGTTATGGACTTGGAAGTATTATTCACATTAATGTAAGCATAGTTTTGGAGTTTTGGGTATGGAATAGGAGCTTGAAAGAATGTAAGGATGATTTTGATTTTGGACATAATAGTGAATATGATAAATATGATATATATATATATATATATATATATATTGTATAATGCCTAATAAAATTTTAGATTTAATTGGCTATAAAAAAATAGATTTAATTAAATTTTCCAATATTTACATGTGACTTGTTCAAACAAGTTTAATAAGAACTAGTATGTTACAATTTTACTGATATCCAAATAAGAGATATGTTAGAATTATAATTGAAGGAAGAAATTCTTACAAAAGTCATTCCAAAAGTGAACCAAACAGCATGAACGGACATTGAATCCATTCCAAAAGTGAACCAAATAGTTTTAGGATGGAATATGATATTGAATCCATTCCCCCCTAGTATGGATATCCATACCATTCCATTCTATTTTCTTGAACCAAGCAACCCCTAAAAACTCATCTAAACATCATAAATCAAGCATAAAACTCTTTACAATCTATTATCATCATTATACATCTAACCTATGGTTTAAAATAATTTTTCATGAAGTAAAACATGTTGATAATATTTTTACTCTTAGTTTTCATGATTATGAAAATTTGATAACAATATTAAACAACTTTAAAACCTTTAAAAACAAATCTAAACTTCATAAAAACATTACAAATTCATTCTACAACAATTCATGATCATAATATAGAAGTTTAAATCATTAAAAACCATAAAACCATGAATTTCATAATTTCATAAACCCCAATTTAAAATTTCATGATCAACTTTATGATTCATACTTTAAACATAATCATAACTTTATAAAACATGATTAGAATAATAAAAAACATGATTAAACATAATTTTAAACATGAATTTTGCAAGATTGAATAAAAAAGAATAGAGAAGAATTTTTTTATAAGAGATTCGAAAATACCAAAAGGGGAGGAGGACGATGGTGGCGTAAGGCAGCGGCGGCGGCGAGCGGGGCGGACGAAAAACCCAGCAGTTTTTTTTATTCTTTCGGAAATTTTGGAACCTTTTTTTTTTCTCCTTTTTTTTGAAATCCTAATTCACTAGATTGCAATTTAAATCTGAAAATTTTGGTTTTAAGGGGTATTTATAGGCCCCAAAATAGGATTTGGTGCAATTATATATATACCCTTAATGTTTGAAATTACTTTTATGCCCTTGTTTTAAAACAATAGGGAAACTCTAAAAATTCTAATTTTAGAAACTTTTCAAAATATTTAATAAAACTTAAAATAACATGAAATATTATTTATAAACATAAAATAATTACTTTGATTAAAATTTATTTAAATTTCCTTTATTTAATATTTTTATTGAACTTAATTTCTCAATAAAAATACTAAAAACGTATGTATAAAATACGAAATTAACTCCTTGAAATACGTGTAAATATGGGGTATTACAAGTTTTCACTTGTGGTCATATTTCCCATCCTAAGATTGGTAAACTCCATACACTTTAGTTTCCTTAAGTAGGCAAGGTAAAAAAATTTCTCTCAAAGCTTCCTTAAATTCGTTCCACCCAAAGTCACGTCTACTCATCAAATCATCTCTCCTTTCACTCCACCATAAGCCGGTTTCTTCTCGAAGATAATAAACAACATTGTTTACTCTTAATTCCTTGGGACAATTAATAGCATCAAAAAGATTATCAAATTCCCTCACCCAATTTTGTAGACTAGTCGGGTCTACTTTCCCAAGGCAAGTGGGTGGTTTAGCTGTAGCAACTCATCATTTGAATACTTCTCCAAACATATCTAAATCATTTTGGGTTTTCCTTTGGTTTGAAACAACATTAACTATGTTTTCAATTTTTTGGTTAACCTTTTGATAACATAATTTACTTTGGAATTACTTCCTTTCCTGTACCCTGGCCTTATAGACATGGTCAATAACAAGGTGTTTAAGTGTATTGGTATTAATTTAATATAAACATTCAAGTAATTCAATCACTCACAACAAAATAACAAATCTTCAACCAAACCCAAAATTGGAGGCAAAAATAATCAATAAACATATCAACATGATTTTAGCAATATAATTTGGAATTTAAAAATTCTGCTACATATGGAAACTTCCTTTATATTGAGAAGAAGCTTAGATGTTACTAGTTGAGATATGATTATCTCAATAATGCCATAGCTCTAACTTTTATTAAGTCCATTTGCGGATATGTCGTATGAATATAACTTAAATTCAATATATCTTCTATATAATTTTTTTTTATAAAATACATAAGTATATATACTTATTTTTTTATATACAAATATTTTATAAAATATAGTACTTGATTTATGACATAGGATGGTCGAGTCGAGTCTCCCAACACTAGTGGAAAAAATGTCATAGATAACGCCCCATAGGTAACGGGCAGACCAAAAGCAAGTAACCTTTAAGTTTTATCTTACGGGCTGTGAAAAAACCGTAACCTTAAACCCACTTTATCTAACGGGCTAAGTATAGCCCGTAATCTAAAGTTTTTTAAATAACGAACTAAATATAATCCGTAACCTAAAAATGTTTTAAGTAACGGGCCATGAAGTGCACGTTAACCAAACTTTGAGTGTTTTATTACATTTCTTGAACTGAAATCTGATTATCCATTTATTTATCCTCTCAAAACTTCATCTCTCATCTCCACTTCGTATCTCCATCTCCATCTCTCAACTCTCATCTCCATCTTCATCTCTCAACTCTCATCTCCACTTCGTATCTCTATCTCGCATCTTATGCCATCCCAAATTGTTCGAAACCTAAACTCCGAATAAAAACCCCCAACCCACCATGAATTTGAAACCCTAAATCGACTTAGGGGAATTGGATGTTGATGTTTGAAGGTTGTTGAATTGATGATGGTGGATTTGGCGTTTCGACGAGGTGATTATATTTATGATTACAGGTTTTTTTCTTTTTTAATTATATTTTTTTTTTCAATTTTTGTTAACTCGTAACAAAAGGATTTTTTGTGTTTAATCTCTAGCTATATTCGATTACTTTGTAGAATTTGATCCATTAACAAGCTCAATAACAACATAAAATCACTCAATGGGGGCATTATTTGTTCTTCTTACATCATTTTCAATTGTATTTCCATCAAAATTTTGATCCATTGAACTATTCTTGACTGCTTATGCCGCGTTGTGGGTGATTTTGTTCTTTAGATGACGTCAAATCTACTGAAATCTCTGATAGAAACTGTATATTAGTGAAATTAAAATTTATGTTGTTTGTCTCTACTTTTTATTGCTGATTGATTCACCGCAAGGCTCTTTTCCTCTCTTTTATGGTTAGTGGTGATGGGGAGGGGTACATCGATAGGCAAGTAAGCACTTTAGCTGTGACAGATGAGATTGCATCATGTTTTACTCATTGGTGTGGTTCCTAAATGCTAAGCTGCAGGATTTGTCTTGTGGAATTACTTTCAAATTCGCATGTCTCTACTTGTCGTGCTGGATGTTTTATGTTTCTTGCTTATGGAAATAGTTGTCTGATCAATGCGGTTATATTCAGGCTTTGACATAGGTTTTGCCGTCTATACTTATCGAGTGTTCAATGGCACCTGGATGTTTAAGTGTAATGCTAATTGTTTGGCACATCAGGTATTGTGGTAGCTAGAAGCAGTCTCATATGAGGGTAACATCATCTATGCTTTGTATCTGCAGGATTTTCCTTTAGGTGAATGGCTCTGTGTTTATTGTTCGTGCAAAATTTGTGGCATGGGTGGTGAATCTGCAACTGAAGAAGTTGATTGCGATGCGGTCTCCTCACAGTTGGTTGCTTGCAATTTGTGCGAGGAGAAATGTAATGAATTACTGTTATTGACATAATTGTGTTCTCTACTGTAGATCACAAATCATGTACGCTGAATCCAGGAGAAACAGGTGCGTGACTTGTCAAATCTGATGGGGATCTGTAAATAGCCAAGTTTTGTTTGGCTGATAGGTTTTTTCAATGCTTGCAATTTCTGTAGAATGATTTACTTTATTGTAGGGTGTGACTATTCTGAATTGTTTGAGACTCGGTTTTGAGCATGGTTTATTTGTTCTTCTAACAAAACTGTTGATAATTGCCCTTAAAAATAACAACTAAGCTGATTCCATAGACTTTTCTTTTACCCATTATCTTACGTTGAACTGTGGTTTTAAGTAATTGAGAGAAGGTCTTTCAGTCTTACAAATTATGGGCTTTGGAATTACATATCATAAGATTAACGTGATTTCTACAGAAATTTAGATGTTTTTGGTCCTGCTTTACCGATAAATGTTCATACTATGAACTTTATTTTTCCTGATGTTTCACAAAAATAATTCCAACTTCTTTGTCTGTAGATACATGAAAAGATAGAGAGTCTTCTTGGAACAAAATGTGATTTGGGAGATGGATTTTTGTACACTCTACTTCAACGATTTGACCTTGAAGCAGATTTTGTAACCCCTGAAGCTCAAAAGGTTCAAGACCATTCTAAATTGGTTGTGGGACTTTCTGTTATGGTAGAATGTTTTTTCCCTATTATTGATCTTTGGTAATTTTGAAGATTTGTGTTTAAGTTATGAGTAGTTTTAGAGTTATAGTTTGAAATTAAACCATGGAGATTTTATGATTTATGCTATTGCTTTATATTGATTCGTATGTACGAAAACACTAGTAATTGTATATTTATTTGTTGGTTTGTAATGATAAATTTATGTTTTGGTAGAAATTTTGCATTGGCCTATTTTGTGGGTTTTTGGTGGATTTTTGTTTCTTTTTCGGTAGTGGTGGTGGGAGGTTGGACGAGGTAGTGGTGGGGAGTTAAGGGTGGTGACAGGTGGTATTGGGGTTAGTGATGTTGTTGCTATCAATTTTTTTCCTTAAACAAATTTAAGTATAAGTAACGGGCATACATAAAATCAAGGTGTTACTTTATCCCGTTTATGTAACGGACTTCAAACACAGCGTTACTTATAACCCACTTTAGGTAACGAGCTTCTAGTAAAAGGCATTACCTATAGCCCACTTTAGGTAACAGACAATGATGAAGGGCCGTTACCTAAAGTTAGGTTTTAGGTTACGGTCATTTTGAAGCCTCATGGCCCGTAACCTAAACGTATATGCAACGCAGTATAGCTTACGAACAAAACCGTAACCTATAGTCTACTTTGGCCCGTAACCTATTGCAGTTTTTCCACTAGTGCAGTTAAGTCATTCTCATAGACTTCACTAGTGGGAAAAACGTCATAGGTAACGGGCCAAAAGGGGGTTTAGGTTACGATCATCGTTGTTAGCTAAAGTGCGTTGCATATTCTTTTAGGTAACAGGCGCCAAGCGTTACCTAAACTGTAACTTTAGGTTACGGACATGTACTTCTGCCCGTTACCAAAAGGTAGTTAAAGGTAACGAATGTTGGATTATCCCGTTACCTAAAATAGTTTAAGGTAACCCAATATTTGATGCCTGTAACCTATAGTTTGTTTGACCTATTCTACAAACCATTTTATAGTAACGCCCTGTATTACGGCCAGTTACTTAAAATATAATTTTTTTTTTATTTACTATTTGCTATATTTTGGCTCTACCACAACAATTCAATTCTATCAATGCAATTCAACCTCCATAATCCATATATAACCTGCAAAGTTCAACCCAATGCATTCACTACCACATTCAACCATATATACCACAAACACTAACCAAATTAGTTACGTTTGCTTTTAAATCAACAAGCACATATCTTAAGTATCATTAATAGTATTGAAATTAAAACTCAATATAATTTTGTACAAAACATAAGCTACTAAGTAACACAGTCAACTTTTCATTATTTAAAATCCATAAGCTTAACGTACAGAAGTAAATGAAAGCTAACTTAAATATACATTCAAACTTATTTCACCAAATAGTTAGTTCTAAAGAACTTTGCCCATTGTTCTCGTAGTTCTTTCATTTCTTCTTCATTGTACGCTTCACTTCTAGGGACATAATCCTTCATCAAAAAGTTTTAAAAAATGAATAAGGTGTTTGTAAAATGTGAAAAAGTACTTCGTATATACTTTAAAATAAAACTCAAGCAACATGGCAAAAAGTTTTTTTTTTTTTTCTAAATACAGTAGCAACACAAAAGTAAATAAAAGAAAACAAAATAGAAATATTGAGCATTTTCTAACCTCTTGTAGGTCACCTTTGCATCCACCATATCTAACAACTACCTCATACATGAATTTCATGACGTAGTATCCACAATCAAGACCACCTTTTTGTTGGGGGCACTACATATTGAAAAATCAAGATGGTTACAATATATCGAAGAAATTGTTGTTTATACAGAAGTCAAAACTCTAGTTTGTGCACAAACCTCCATCCATTTGTATTGTAGCTTTGTCGGCATCTTTTGTAATGCACAAACCTCCATCCATTTACATAATAAAGATTAGGAAATACACTAGTTTGCTATATACATATATGTCATACAAATAATGTAAATAAGACACTTTTTCACTTACTATCGAAACACATTCATACAACACAACCAACGACGTGGGTTAGGACCTTCAAGCGAAAGAGGGTCGATCAAACACATATCACAATCCCAATGTCATGTATAATACAACAAGCACACAATGGCCACTACATAGGACATAAAAGTTTGTATTTAAAACAATTTCGAATAGTTTAATAGTAAGTGACATTTAAATTAATTATTGACTTTACTTACCACTGAATGAATGGTGCTAGAAAAAATTTGGGAATTGGTTTTCCCTTTTCTACTTCACTCATGATAGCATCTTTGACATACTTTTGCACTCCAACAACATTCCGATCGATTTCAATGCCGGCTATTCGTTAGGGACATAATAACCTGATGTGCTTCATATCAAATAGGATTAAGAAATCCTGAATCAGGTACCTACACCTCAAAATAATAAAAAAAAAAAAGCAACAACAGCAACAACAAATCAACCATGGTATAGCGATGTGCATTGTCATTAAGTAAAATTGAGGAGTAATAGTTTATTGTTACATCATATACACTTAGAGCAAGGAAACATTAGCATATATTCCTCTAAGGAACTCACCCACATCTTCCCTTGTCACCCAAATTTCTGAAACCCCATCAACAAAGTAATAAACTTGATTTAATGGAACACAAATGGTTTGGAAATCCTCACCGACAATCCGATAACACAACAATTCACATTCTTCACTCGAGTTATGACTCATTTCCTCACCAATGAAGTTGTCGATTTCTGTACAAGTTGATCCTTGAGACTTAGTTAGGATCACAACTAGATACATGTTCTCGACTTTGTAACGTAACTTTCTTTTTCTTGCTTGGTGATGGCTCCACCTTGTAATGGAAAAAATAGTAGTGTGTAAGTGACTAAGTGAGTATTAAGGTAATGAGTTTATGAGGGGAGTTGGGGATCGAGCTTGACTGTGAGTCAGTGACTAACTCTAACTACTAACTGTGTAACTGAGATTTTTGCTGAGTGAGTGAGAGAGGGTCTGACTGTGTAAGTGAGATTGAGGGACTGATTTAGAGTTTATGTTTTTGTGTGTATGTGAGTGTTTGGCTATGAGTGTGAGTGTGAGTGTGAGTGAGGGAGGGAGGGAGGGTCTGAGTGTGACCTGAGAGAAATGTGGGAGATAGTGAAAGATGCAGCAAATGAATATGGTAGGTTAGTTTCGGAAACAAAAAATTATAGTAAGTATAGAAGTACAAAGTTAGAGATAAGTAGGAAATTCTCACCAAAGAAGTTTTGAAAGGTCCAATGTTTAAATAAACCCATGATTTGCTAGAACTGAAAAAGTAGTTTTAACCAACTAAGATGTCCGACTGTCCCACTCTCTAAGGAGACCCCTTGACGGCTTTAAAAACCATTATGAACTTGTGAATACTCTGGAATGGGTTATGATTAACTCAAATTTTGTTATGTGCTTAAGGCAAAAGATATCTAGTAAGCAACATACATGTTGGACCCAACCACAACCATTGTTTCCAAATTACCTGGTACTCGCTTGTAAGTTGTAGCACTATATAATCAGACAATCAGTGCCAAACAAGACAAACATAGAAGATATTAGAGGGAGTAGGCAGCAAGCAGGTTATTTAGGTTTAATTCATATCAATTTAGTTCATCTCATTTCCAAGTGATGAGTTTTCGAATGTATCTGTATCGTATCTGAGATAAGCAACAAATGTATCTGAATCATTTTTGTTCAAATCTGACTGTGTAAGTGAGAGTGAGGGACTAATTCAAAGTGTGTTTATGTCAGTGTTTGGATGTGAGTGTGAGTGATTGATAAAGTGAGTGATTGAGAGAGGGATTGAGTGTGTATGTGAGAGAAATGTGGGAGATAGTGAAAGATGCAGCAAATGAAATTGGGTTACCCCGTGATTCTTTTCTCATCCTTGATCTTTGTCATTCGTTCCCATGTTTCTTTTTGTTGGCTTTTGTTTGGAGAAAAATAATTGGTTACATGCATTGGCTTTTATAAGTCAATCGTATAAAGTAATTGTTTTTATAAATGTTAAGTGGATAATTATTCCACAATTTGCAGTCAACAAGCCAAAAATCAACCCCATAGTCATCAAATACATCCTTTTGATTTTGGCTTAAAAGCCAAACATATTAAGTGAGAATAGTAATCAAATCATCATGTATGCAAGTTGAAATCTTAATATCGATAAATGGTTGGTGATTATCTAAATGGTGATAAGATTAGAAAATCTCTCTGATGAGGCTATCGCACATTAATCAAAAATAAACCAAACAACTCTAATAATGTAGCTAGGGAAGTAAGGATCGAATCCTCAGGGAGGCAATTGAACTCTATTAGTTCTAAAAAGCTTAAATTGTGAAAAGGGCCTTGGTTGAGAATTATCGATTAACTAACTAACTACTGATTAACTACTAATTAACTACAGGAAATGATGGTGATTAAAACTAATATTTAAGGTCTAGGGTTATTCGGGTCACCAAGAACAACTAATGGATTCACTAACAAAGAACGTTCAATCTCACAACTATCATCAAATTAGGGCTCACTAATTCTCTCGAATTTAGACANTAGGGCTCACTAATTCTCTCGAACTTAGACTCCCTCAAAACTCATCTAGCGGCTCTCGCTCATGCCTAGACTAATTCCGCCTATTATTCAGTGGTCTTATTGTGGTATTTTTACCTCTCGGCATCAAATTCGACAATTACCAAAATTACAACTAAATCTGCGCACAATTCAATTGTAAACAAGCAAGCCAATAATAGGAGTTTGACTACTAATTGTGAAATTGAAACAATCTAAGTTAATTATTCCATTAATTATTCAAGGTTTCCCTAAACCCTAGAAAACTAACTACTCCCTCATGATCATAAAAACTAAAGCAATTGTGGAAAACAAAACTAAAGACATGATCATAATTAAAGAAATAATCAACAATTATGAAACTAGAAATAAAACAATAACTAGGGCATAAGAGATTAAAGGAAATAAAACTAAAAACATAAACTAAAATTAAACATGAAATAAAGAGAATAGAATTAAGAGTGAATTAAAACCTGAATTTGTATTGAATTGAATGATTGAAAAGATCCACAATAATCACCTCTTTTGAGAGAAAACTAAACTAAAACTAGGGTTCTTGAATAATAGAGTGCGTAAATGAAAACCTAGGAACAATTTCATTAAGTACTAAGTCCAAACAAAGGAGGAAAAGACGAAAAACGAGCTCTGAGCAGTATGCCCGGTCTGCCCGGGCACAATGCACTCGACCCGGGCACACTGCACTTTGCCCGGGCACACTGCTAAATGCCCCTTGGAGCTTCCAACTTCGCTCGTTTACTTTGTAATTTGACTTCTATGCTTCCCAAAGGCTTCTAAATCACGTCCTAGCTTCCTTTTAGCTTCTCAAAATGGTCAAGACTCTTACTAACTTGCCATGTGCTCGGGATAAAGCGGAAACCGACACAAAAGCATCAATTCCTGCAATAAATGTTAAAGCAAAGCAACCAAAGTTAGTAGAACGGGCTCAAAAGAGCCGCGTTAGAGCCAAAAACCAATATAAAATGGGGGCAAACAATGAATATAAAATGAACTTATCAAACTCCCCCAAGCCAAGCCCTTGCTTGTCCTCAAGCAAACAATTAAACAAATAATGACTTCACCCCTAAAACTTTGAAAAACAAATCAACTCAAGCAATTCCGAGCATGTAAGTTTCTCAACCAACCCATCAAAATCCCTTGACCACCATCCACTTAAATCAAAACCAATAAGCCAACCATGTAAGAAGTAGAAGTCGATGACTAGAGTAACTCACTCGGTGTCACTCCGCACATAAAATTGGGCATAAATTAAACAATGAAGCTCACCCTTAATCCCAAACAAGAATGCAAATGCAAAAAGTGTTTGAATGCAAATTTTGACAACTCGAACCCACATCTCACACCTCATGCACGTGTTTAAGAGTAGTCACTCAATCCTAGTGCGGAAGTCAACTCGAAATGCAAGTAATACTCACTAGCTTTGGCAATTGACTCACTTCACAGGAACTATAAACATGTACATGCCGATCAAAAAGGTCTTTATAAGCTTATAATGTTGCTAGGGTGATGGGTAGGATAAAATTTGGGATAATGTGGTGGTAAATGCGGGTTATACGCATATAACAATCAAAGAACATAATCAACAACTCCACATTCAACTCCAACATCAAACAATTTCTTATAGAATCACATCACACCATAAAACTTTACACTTCAACAACTCCAAAAACCACAAGCTCTTTCTTTTTTCAACATTTTTGTTTTCAATTTTTCTTCTTTTTTTTTCTCTTTTCTTTTCTTTTCATTTCTTTCAACTTTCAAAGTTTTTTCAAACTTAGGTTCACGACTCTTAATGATATGTCAAAGACAAAATCATCACACATACATAACTAGACAAAATCATCACACATGCATAACTAGGCCAATTATAAAATATAACATTTCAATTCCTCATTAAAAACTAGCCTAGACATTGGTATGCAGAGCCTTAATGTGAGACCTATTATTAAACTTTAACAAAAACCAACATTCCATAATTTTCCAATCCTCCAAAACCTCCAACAATTGCAAATTGTCAACAAAACAACTCCACAACTCCCCCAAGCCAAGCTTGGACATATATCAATGAAACAAGGCCAAATAGAGTTGTAATGTGGCTAAAATGCAAATGAAGGGTAAAAAGCTCAAAATAAGGACCAAGGGAAAATCTGTGAAGGAATGCCTAAAATCTGAAAGCTCCTAAAAGAAATGAATGCCTTTTATCATTCGCGACATGTAACACACCAAAGCCAAGCTACTAGAGTCAAAAGCCAAAACATGGATCATGCAAGCACCAGGAACTAAGCACACATGAAAAGAAATAAGCATATAACAATGTATGTGGCTCAAATCCTCCCGTTAATACAATTCAAGCCTCTACTCTACACATGGCTATAATGGCATGATAAGAAACTGTTTCAAGCTAAGTCAAGTTCAAGCCCGAGTTGGCAATTCCCGAAGCATAACTCATCACATGCCCAAATCAATCAAAAGCATTTTTTAAACAAAATGCGGGGCACAGGGAAGTCATTATTCATAAAGTTTACATCAATGCTCATTAATCAACAATTTCAATCAATCCATACAATTCAACTACTAACTACTAAAACCAAAGAAAAAATCTAAACTATAAAAGCAGTACATTTTTTTTTGGTCATATGTAAACTCCTACTCCTAATAAGTAGTAAAAACCATATGACTACCCTAAGAAAGCAATAAAACTACACTAAAAGCAATAAAAACTATACTAAGAAAGCAATAAAACATACCTCCCCCAAGTCGGACTCAGCAATGTCCTCAGTGCTGAAGGGAGTAAACTGAGAGAGAAGAGATATGGTGGAGGGGTTTAGGGAGTCATGGGGGTGTAATATGATGTATATGGGTAAGAGGAAGAAGTTTTTCAAGGATAAGAAAGAGGCGTGTGTGATAGCTGATATTGCGTGTAGCATACACGGATTGAAATTTGACCACCTCTCACTGTTCTGACCATACCTCACAAAAGTATAATTTGGATTAATCTGATTCTTGCTGCATTGGAAAGTACACTCATAGATCTTTCCAACAGTATGTTGTACGCCTCGTGGAACATCCTAAAGAAAAAGTTATGACCATTTTAAAATGACGTTCCTGTGCAGTTTTACCCGAGCAGTTCGCCCGGCCTCTATTGCACTGTGCCCGGGTAAACTGCATTTCGCCCGGCCTGACCGGGCATACTGCCAAATGGTGAATTTTTTGCAATTTTCTTCTCGTACCAGTGCGCCCGGGTCGAGTGCAATTCGCCCGGGTAACCTTCATTCTGCCCGGGCATGCTGCAAATTTCAATTTTTTCAAAAAAAAAACTAAGTATCCGAAAACGTCATGCGCGCCCGGGTAAAGTGCATCGTGCCCGGGCACCATTCAATCCGCCCGGTCTGACCAGGCATATTGCAACGTGGCCTTTTCTCGTCTTATTTACTCCATAATTGCTCCTCTAAGCCTGCAAGACACTCAATAATCCACACAACCATTAGTCTCTCATACTCTCTCACAAAAAGACTTAGTTAAGCTAAACTAAAATACCAAAGCAAAAGAAAAAGAACTAAAAACACCTATGTACGGGTTGCCTCCCGCAAAGCGCTTCTTTAAGGTCATTAGCTTGACCATGTTACCTCATAGCTTATGGAGGATCGAAGAGTGAACGTGAACCCCATTTAGTTAGGCAATCAAAGCAATTCGGAGTTATTGGTTGCTCAAATGCCTCACTTTCCTTGTTAAAAACCTCATCATTTGTCGTATTCACATTACAAGTATGAGAAGATTGTTTTCGAGGTTTCCGACGTTTCTTGGGACGGGATTTCCTTTTCTTTTGATCCTGGCATAACTTGTTATTAACACTATCTTCATCACCTGCAATAGAATCCAAACACAAAGGAGCCTCCAGAAGATCCTTATTAGGGTATCGAGGCAAGTCATTAAGAACAATTTCATTAAGAGTATAAATTGCATGACACGATTGTTCTATCATAGGATTTTTCAATGCACTATCAAGGTTAAAGGTAACCTTGTCATCACCTACAGAAAGAGTCAAATTTCCATTCTTTACATCAATAACAGCGACTGCAGTATTTAAGAATGGCCTACCAAGAATAATAGGGATCACTACAAAAAAAAGGGTCATTTCCGACGGAAAAATTCCGTCACAAAAGGCGTAAATTCCATCGCAAACAACTTTTGTGACGGAATTCCGTCGGAAATTAGTCGTCGGAATTTTGCTTGTCGCAAAAACGGGAATTAGCGACGGAATTTCCGTCGGAAACATTTTGCGATGGAATTTGCGACGGAATTTCGTCGAAAAAAGTTGTCTAATTTCCATCGGAAATTTCCGACTGAATTTCCGACGGCCGGAATTCCGTCTGAATTTCCGACGGCCGGAATTCCGTCGGAAATCTCAAACAGCAAAATTTAAAAAAAAGGTGGTGAGGCAGCAATAGCCACCCCACCACCTCAACAAACCCACGCCACCACCACGCTCAGACCACCACCCCACCCCACCATCACGCCAGACCCACAAACCCAGACCCCCACCCACCCAGAAACCCAAACCCACAAACCCAGACCCACAACCACCAAACCCCACTCACCCAAAACCACAACCGCCCCGCAAACACCCAAAAACCCGCAACATTTAACCACAACCCATAAACCAAAACCCATAAACCACAAACCCACAAACCACAAACCCACAAACCACCCCATAAACACCCAAAAATCCGCAAGATTCAACCACAAAACATAACCCCAAAACCACCATATGAACACCAAAAACAAACCCAAATAACCACAATCCACCAAAAATGAAAGAATCAAACCATAATACCATTAAAAACCAAAAAAGTCGAACCAAAATCCACAAAAACGAAAAGATCGAACCAAAATCCACCCAAAACGAACAAAACAAACCACAAAATCGTAAATAAAACTAATAAGAAGAGTTTACCTTAATAAAATCAACCTTCAAGTTTTTGTTAGGTCGAATTTGACCATAAAAATCCTAGATCTAGGGTTTGTATGGTCAAATTCGATTTAAAAAAACTAAATCTTGATAGAAAAGAGAAAGAAAAGAGAGAGAGTAAAAGAAATCAGAGAAAGAGAGGCGATGGAAAGCAAAGAAAGAAAAGAGAGAAAGTAAAAGAAAGCAGGGAAAGAAAAGAGAAAGGCGAGAAAGAGAGGCGAGAAAACTGAGAAAGAGGGGGTGGTGTGGGTTTATATATAGGTAGGGTTTGTGGAATTTTTAATTATAAAAGGCATTTGCGACGGAATTTTCTGTCGCAAATTTGCAATGGAATAAATTCCGTTGCAAATTACGTCGCAAATTTGCAACGGAAAAATATTCCGTCGCAAATTGGATTCATCTACTTTTTTTTGGAATTCCGTCAGAATGGTGTAAAATCCGTTGCAAATTTTCGACGGAATAATAATCCGTCGCAAATTTCCGACGGAATAATAATCCGTCGCAAATTTCCGACAGAAATTCGTTCCGTCAGAAAAAGTCCGTCGCTAATCAACGATTTTCTTGTAGTGGATGTGTGCATCCTCATCCATGTCTAACACAATAAAATCAAAAGGAATAAAGAATTTCCCGACTCTCATCGGGACATCCTCTAAAATACCTGTAGGTTACTTCACTATCCTATCTGCCATCTGCAAAGTAATGTTAGTAACCTTCAAAGCACCCATATCAAGCTTTTTGCAAATTGACAAAGGCATGACACTAACACTAGCCCCTAAATCACATAAAGCTTTGTCAATAAATAAGGGGGCAATGTTACAAGGGATAGAAAAACTTCCCGGGTCCTTCACCTTGGGTGGAGACTTGTTTTGCAATATAGCATTGCACTCCTCCGTAAGTGATACGGGCTCCACCACACTCAACTCGCGTTTCCTGCTCAAAATGTCTTTCAAAAACTTAGTGTAAGTAGAAATTTGAGTTATCTAATCACTAAAAGGAACAGTAACTTGCAAATTCTTCACAATAGCTAAAAATTTACCGAAATGATTATCATTCTTACTCTTGGTCACCCTGTTCGGAAAAGGCAACCTAACCTGTGATCTCGGGATCGTATCAATCGATGTGTCATCTACCTTCTCCTTAGGTGCTTCAGCCTCTTTATCTGGAATTGTCTCTAAATCTTCAACCACCACATCATTGGTCTTCTTAGCTCCACCTGCAACATCAGAATTAACATCATCAATAGGCATTTTCGGACCCTCATAACCAGTTCCACTCCTCAAAGTAATGGCATTGACATAGTCCCTCGGGGGATTCTATGGTGCCTGTGATACTGGAGGTGTAGGTTATGATGGAAGGTGGCCCAGTTACCTTTGAGCAGTTGATTGTGCAATCTGAGCTATCTGAGTCTCCAAGTGCTTGTTGTGAGCCTGCATTGCCTCCATATTTTTCTGCATCTGCAACATCATATTTTTCAGCTCTGAAATTTCACTACTAGGTTGAGCCGACAATGGTGGTGCTGATGATGGTGGCCTGCTGAAACCTGGTGGGTGTGGTGGTACATATCTCTGCATCTGCTGAGGTGGTATAGTTTGCTGAGGATTCTGCACATTGCTACTGTCCTTGTAAGAAAAGTATGGGTGATCCTTCCAGTCTGGATTATACGTATTGGAAAATGGATTGTTCTTGTAGGCTTGAAAGGCACACACTTACTCTACTGAACTGGTACATGACTGGGAACTATGACCGAATGAACCACATGAATCACAGAAGGGGTCAGTGCATCCCGAAAGTGCAGCTACAGGTGATGGTGGAGGAGCTGTAGTACCAATCTTATCAAGCTTTTGACTTATGGCATTGATCTGTGCAGCTAAACTCTCATACTTATCATCAACTACATGTTTTCCACCCTTCTTGGAATGCCCTCTAAGGTTACCAAACTGTGAATTATGAGTAGCAATTTCATCAATCAGTTCATATGCAGCATTGACCTCCTGGTTCATGAATCGGCCATTAGCAGCAGAATCTAACAAAGCTCTACTCTCATTGCCCAAACCATTGTAGAATGATTGAACCAAAAACTATTTCTCAAGCCCATGATGAGGACGCATTCTCAATAGCTCCTTGAACCGTTCCCAAGCTTCATAAAGTGACTCATCCGTTTCCTGATTAAAATTAGTGTTTTGGCTCCTCAATAAAGCAGTTCTCTGTGGGGGGTAATACTTCCTCTGAAAAGCAAGAGCGAAGTCCTCCCAGCAAGTAATTGTAGCCATATTAAGATCATTTAACCAGGTTCTAGCTTTATCCTTCAACGAAAATGGGAACATTCTCCTCCTAATGTAGTCCTTAGAAATATTCATTTGCTTGATAGTATCACAGTATTGGAGGAAATTTTGCAAATGTAAATTTGGATCCTCCTTCAATGTCCCTGAAAATTGATTTCGTTCAACCATATTCACAAGCGCCGGTTTCGGTTCAAAATTAGCAGCATCGGTATCAGGTACTGAATAACCTCCAGCCATAGACTCCGTACTAGGCAACGAATAGTCTCTCAATGAACGGGCCTCAGGTGGCGGTGGTGGAGGTGGTGGTCCTCTACCCTGTCCTTCTCCTTCGGCAGCCATTTCGACCTCTAAATACCCTTCAAACAATGGGTTGAAAGGTGAACTCGAAAAAATGAGACATATCAAAAATAGTTTCCTCCACAGATCGGGGAAGAAATATTCGGCATCTACTACGTCTCAACCGCTTCAGAAATACTTGCTCGGGTTCAGGGAAAATGAAAATATCAGGTTCGTGGTCGTTTTGCATAAACCTATAAACCTACACAAAATGGAAACTCCGAGCAAAGATAAGAAACTGCCCCAAAGAACTAAATAGTTCTTTGAGACTAAGATAAATAAAAAGAAAACAGTATAAACCCGACTAACATAATTAAAAATTGCTTCCCCGGCAACGGCGCCAAAATTTGATGAGGCTATCGCACACCTATCAAAAATAAACCAAACTACTTTAACTAATTTAGCTAGGAAAGTAAGGATCGAATCCTCAGGGAGGCAATTGAACTTTATTAGTTCTAAAAAGCTTAAACTGTGGAAAGGGCCATGGTTGAGAATTATCGATTAACTAACTGACTACTGATTAACTACTAATTAACTACGATAAATGATGGTGATTAAAACTAATATTTAAGGTCTAGGGTTATTCGGGTCACCAAGAACAACCAATGGATTCACTGACAAAGAACGTTCAATCTCACAACTATCATCAAATTAGGGCTCACTAATTCTCTCGAACTTAGACTCCCTCAAAACTCATCTAGCGGCTCTCGCTCATGCCTAGACTAATTCCGCCTATTATTCAGTGGTCTTATTGTGGTATTTTTACCTCTCGGCATCAAATTCGACAATTACCAAAATTACAACTTAATCTGCGCACAATTCAATTGTAAACAAGCAAGCCAATAGTAGGAATTTGACTACTAATTGTGAAATTGAAACAATCTAAGTTAATTATTCCATTAATTATTCATGGTTTCCCTAAACCCTAGAAAACTAACTACTCACTCATGATCATAAAAACTAAAGCTATTGTGGAAAACAAAACTAAAGACATGATCATAATTAAAGAAATAATCAACAATTATGAAACTAGAAATAAAACAATAATTAGGGCATAAGAGATTAAAGAAAATAAAACTAAAAACATAAACTATAATAAAACATGAATTAAAGAGAATAGAATTAAGATTGAATTAAAACCTGAATTTGTATTGAATTAAATGATTGAAAAGATCCACAATAATCACCTCTTTTGAGAGAAAACTAAACTAAAACTAGGGTTCTTGAATAATAGATTGCGTAAATGAAAACCTAGGAACAATGTCATTAAGTACTAAGTCCAAACAAAGGAGGAAAAGTCGAAAAACGAGCTCTGAGCAGTATGCCCGGTCTGCCCGGGCACAATGCACTCGACCCGGGCACACTGCACTTTGCCCGGGCACACTGCTAAATGCCCCTTGGAGCTTCCAACTTCGCTCGTTTACTTTGTAATTTGACTTCTATGCTTCCCAAAGGCTTCTAAATCACGTCCTAGCTTCCTTTTAGCTTTTCAAATTGGTCAAGGCTCTTACTAACTTGCTAAGTGCTCGGGATAAAGCGGAAACCGACACAAAAGCATCAATTCCTGCAATAAATGTTAAAGCAAAGCAACCAACACTAAAAGCAACCAAAGTTAGTAGAATGGGCTCAAAAGAGCCGTGTTAGAGCCAAAAACCAATATAAAATGGGGGCAAACAATGAATATAAAATGAACTTATCATTCTCCATAACATAATAACTAATCACTATCATTCGTTGCATTTTCTCACATTCCCGTCATCACTGAAAACCGACAACATAAATAGATCCTATAAAGTGTTTCTTGTGGCCACAACTCAACAAGTTAAAACACCCACAAAGAACAATAGGCTGTCTCTTTGTTCCAAAGTGCAACATTGAAAGCAAGTTAGGAACCACAAGCACATGGAAAATCGAACAATATTATAGGAGCACGTAAGTATGAGATGCGAAAGAGTGGCTCAATCAATCTCCTGTCAAATTGAGAACTAGAGAAATCTAGTTTAAACATGAATACTAAAGAATCCTTAAGTATCAAGGAATGGGGTAAGCGCCTCTAACCTAATCATTGAAGAGATTCAGAGACCAACATATTCTATGAAAATCAAAGATGCAGGTTATCCTCACTCCTTTGCTAGGATATGACAATATGTAAATAAAACAATAGATGTCAAACAATATTTCTCACAATATAAGAGCTAAGCTGGGTAAAACTAGCTGCAAAACTGGTGTTATTAGGAAAATTTGAAACCAAAACAAGTGAATAGGGTAGCAAATCTAGCAATTGACAATACTCTATACATATATAATCCATACAAATGCAATGGCCAACTCGTGTGCTACACGATTCAACCCATACGGACAAAAGATCACTCACCCGAACCCAACCAAGACACCAAACTGACGTCATCAATCAATAAGTGCAAAGGACTAAAGTCGCCCTCTAACACAAACAAGACCAACAAGAACCACATCATGTCCAACAATCAGTTCTTGAGTTGAACTCAAAAGGAGTGCATTCAATACATGGAATTGAAAGGATGATTAAATGCCTACCATCTAAAACACACCAATCAACATGTCTACAGTCCTAAATCAACACATACAACAACAAGAAGCTCCCATCCAATCCATGGAACAGAAAGGAATGGTTAAAATGCACGCAACCTTAAGCCAAGTAATCAAACACACTCTTCATAGACCTTTCAACAATACAACCTTAACCAAGAAAGAAACAAAACCACGAATAACAACAAAATTAAAACAAACAAAACCACGAAAGAAATTCTGTTGATTATACAACTGTATAATTTTGTTGTTATTTTGACTGAATTCAGTTGATTATACCATGAAAGAAATTCAGTCGAAAGAAACAAACAAAATTAAAACCAACAAAACCACGAAAGAAACAACAAAATTATATAAGGAAATTAAAAGGTGAACAGAGACAAACCTGGAAAGAAGGTTAAACTTTTGTGGCGAATTTGAGGCGATGGAGAAGTTAGTTGTTCGAATTTCAGGTGGTGGTGGAGATCGCATGTAGTCTGAATTCGAGGAGGTGGTGTGATGTGATAAGACTGACCAAACTCCTAGCTCAATTAGCAGGAATGATGATCAATGAAGATTAAGTCCAGAGAAAACCAGCATAGAAAGAAAAGGATTCTCAGGGATCTTAATCAGTGGAGCAGTAAATAGAAAAGAGGGAGAACAGAGAGATTGAGAGGAATTGAGATTAATATTATTTCCAAAGAAATCCCCTTTTACACTCCCTAGCTTATATAGCCTTCTTCTAACAAAATAGCTGACAAATTAACATAAAGGACAAAATAGCTAACAAAATGACAAAAAAGAAATAACAAGAAAATGATGACTCAATCATTGTGTGGTTTAGATTTGTCCTTGATTTCAGAACCTGGACAGCTCATTATTCCTCCAACGGTATTATCATGTCCTTGCAGTCACATGCTCCACATTCTTTTCCTTGCTCACTCATGCCAGTTGTACCCCCACCTTCCAGCTCATCATTTACATTGCATTCTCCCGTTAATTTTATTGTTCCAGTTTCTGCATTCAGCTTAGTCTCAATATTGATCATATCATGGTGAAGTTGGTTATTCAAATCTGTGGTGGTGGTGGAGATTGTAGTTCGAATTTGAGGTGATGGTGGAGATTGTAGGTCGAATTTGAGGTGGTGGTGGAGATTGTGGCCGAGTTAGTTGTTCGAAGAAGGTGGAGTTCTAGATGAAGAGTTGGTTTTATTTTATTTTATTTTTTATATATTAAAGGAAGATGGTGATCACTATTAAGTATTAACTAAAAACTTGAGAAGCCCACAGCAAAATAGATAACGGTCATTTTGTATAAGTTACCTTTAAAAAGTTTAAGTAACGGGCATACTACGCTTGTTACTTATAAACTGATCAAATGCCAAAAGATAGGTAACTTTAGGTAACGGGCAGAGCTGATGTGAACATAGGTGTTGGTGACAATGGTAAAGATTAATGATGTTGTGGAAGATAGTGGTACTGGTGGCTATATAAATGGTTATCACAACAATCACCATTAGTCACTAATACATTCTTTTGGTGGAGTAGAGTTTTAATTGATAATGGTGTATTCAATTAATGGTGTACCATTGAATTATCACTTTACTATAAAGATGGTGGATTCAGGAAACAAGTTGGTTTTTGCCTATGGGTTTTTTCCTACTGCAGTTGCTAGGGTTTTTTCTCATTTCAGGCATAGGTGTCTTTAATTATTTTGTTAATTAGTAAATTAGTCAAGTTGTTAGGATAATATCTAAGTTAGTTAGGATTTTATGCAACTTGCAAATAGATAAGAGTCTAGTTGGCAAGTTGACCATATAACTTGTGCAAGTGGGATGGTGGACGATTTTCCTAGGGTCAAGTGGACAAATTGCCACGTGATTCTTGGGTATTTCCTAGTTTATTTAGAGTTTAAAGGTTTGATAGGATTTAGTTGTTGGTTGTATTATAAATAGCCACAATTACCATTGTAACAAATCATATTCAGATTTCAAGTTTAATTAAATTCACATTATTGAGTTAATATTTTGTGTGAGGTTTCATACGAAATTACCAAGGGATTTTCTAGTGTTTTGTGAGTTAAAAGCTACAAATTAAAATATTCACTTCTAGTTTTAGGATTTGTGATTGAGTGTCCTGACTTCTGACAAAGAATAAAACAACCTTAGCAATAGATTGTTGAGTGTTCCAATCTAGAACTAAGTTTTCGAGAATTGTGTGAGTTGTTAGTGTTCCAATTTGCATTATTTACAGTAAAAGTAATCTATCTTAAGTTTAAGCACTTAGTTTGAACCTACGATATAGAACAAGAGCAAGGCCCGTTACTTATAAAAAAAAACCCGTCAACCCAAAGAGGTTTTTATGGTAACGGGCTATTTATTGCCCGAAATTTAAACTTATTTGGGTAACGGGCACTATTTGGCCCGTTATCTAAAGTTGGAAAAAACGGCTCAAAGGCTACGGTTTAAACTTTGCTCGTTACATAAAAAAAGGTTTTGTGCAATTTATATGCCCGTTACCTATAAGGGGGTTACCTTTCACAATTTTTCCACTAGTGCTTACCTTAGACAGAGAATCATTCCTAATTAAAGGTCTCCACTCTCACAGGTAAGTTACCCTCGACGTCGGGGCGAGCCCTTCCTTGACAGAGTGTGTACAACTCGACAATCCTATTTCAATTTAATTTCCAAAACAAGAAATATATTCTAAAAATATTATATATATATATATATAATTTTGTTGGAAATATATATTAATTTTGAAAATTTGAATAATATAATATTGAGAAACTTGTTCATTTGAAACTTGTTTATATAAACAATTTGAGAAACAACGAATCATCAACACCTATCTACTCATTATCAAAGTATTGTTTAAAAGTATTAAACATCGAATCTACTCTTATTCTTCTCCTTTTTTTTTTTGTTACTGTCTTCTTTCTTAGGGATTTAGTTTATTCTTGTTGTTTGCTAGATTGTTGTTCTCTTTTTTGCCATTGATTTTAATTGAATTCTAGAATTTTCAATTTTGTTGGGGTGTTTTTGTTGTTCTTCTTTTTCTTCTTTGTGACGGTGATTTATTATGAGGAACACAATTCTTCATTTTTGTTGATTGTGATTTCAATGTGTGGGTTGCTAATGTTCGAGGAACACAATTCAGTCATGAACATATAGGTTGTTTGCGCGCCTGTGCCGGTGATGCAATGATGAGATGAGAAAGGTGAGATTTTGGCATTGAAGGTGCCAGTGACAGTGTGGTAGTGATAAAAAAAGGTGAAGTTCGGAGATATTAAAGTACTCTGTAATTGTTTTGGGGTGTAGGTGGTGGTGACAACAATGGTGTTGGTAGGATGACAATGTTGGGTGGTGGTTCTTATGGGTAGTAGGTTGTATAACCTTTTTATTGAAGCCATTTTTGTTTAGGCAGAGCCGGCCTTGGGGCGGGGCGAGCAAGGCACCTGCCAAGGGCCCAAAAAATCAATTCAGTGTTTTACTTTTTTTTTAAAAAAGTTTGAATGTGCAGATAATATGTTGATATCTATTCCTTCCTTCTTAATTTATAACTTACAAATAAATCAATTCCTAAAATTAATCCTCTGACTTTCCAAACTCCACTTCAATTTCTTCGTGTCAATGGAAAATATAACTCTCCCCAAATTTAATCCCCAAAATTCAATAAAATTATATCATTACCAAAGTTATAATTTGGATTATATTGTTATCTCCTCCACAAGTCTCAAGTTCTCAATTTATCAATATACAATTAGGGAATGCGTATATTCATGAAGGATTTCCTTATTATTCATAACATGGATTGTTTTGAAGCATAATTCAAAGGCAAGAATCTTGATTTCATTGGCTTATAATTTATAATCTCCATTATTTTTTTAAACTTTTGTAAATTATGATAAATTGATAAATGATTAATGAATGACTATTTTAATTTTATATATTTATCCAATTTCAATTTTTGCTTTAACTGCAAGTTGCAAAATTGTTGATAAATCCTACCAAAGTAACATAAGAATTGAATGTTGAACCTTTATTTTTGTCATTTTGTATCCAATTGCAAACTTGAAGTATTCATGTGCTCAATTCCATCTAATTATTTCCAATTGTTGGAAGTTGGAACGGCTATTGTGCTACTGGAATGCCATATTAGGTGCTTAGAAGTAGAAGGCCTTTGATTTAAGCCCCTTTGTTTGTACTGAATTACATTGTGTATGTTGTGACAAATTTTTATTTTTTTCTTTTTCAGTGTTTAGTTTAATGTGTTTTATAATAACCACTATTTTCGGAAAGGTCATAACTTTTGTTGTACAGAGTATGACGATTTAGTTTGATATAAACTATGGTATTTTTCTTTGGATTTAATTGTTCGAAATGACTCTTTCGGTTATTTTTAATATAAAAATAAAATAAATTTGAGTTTTACATTTTTTAAAATTAGGAGCTCATTTTCTAAAGTTCGCCCCGGGCCAAAAAATATTGAGGAATGGCCTTGTGTTTAGGGTCCAAAATCGAAAAATATGAGTTAAAGATAGGTCCAAATTTGAATAAATCAAAGTTTAGTCTTTTAATTAAAAGATTAAGAGCAAAAGATAGTATTTATTTTATGAAATTTTCCTAGTGCATAACCAAACTTGCGCCATAGTGAGCCTATAAAAGAGGGGTTATCATTTCCTCACATTGATAATTTTAGCAAAGTTATCACAGTTTCCTCTCAAAAATAATAAGCACATGATATAAAACAGTAACCACAAGGTATGAAATACCGAAATGATATCCACATGACATGATATATTAACAAGCAAATGTACAATTTGTACCCTAGTAATAACTTGCGAAGGTACAATTTCAACCCTTTTAAAACACCCAAATTTTTGTGTGATAATTTTGTCAAAGTTCCTCATATTGATGGACGAGTATTTTACTCATATAAAATGTGGGTGTAGTAGTGACTGGCGAGTGGGGTATCCTGCTATGTAATGCATAGACGACATATGGATGCATGCACCTAAGTTGCATTGAGTCGTGAACGAATCGAAAGCGAAAAATCACACTTCGTATACCCTAATCCCATACAGATATAGATATACTAATTAAAGATGGGCATGGGACGGGCTGGCTCGCAGACAGCACGAGCACGACACAATACTGACCCGATCCGACATGAAAAACAAAGGATGGACCGTGCCGTGAACAAAAATGAAAGAAATCAACACAAGTTTGGCCACTGACACAATTTTTTAATAAATAATATAAACAAAATTAATATTATAAATAATGTTGAAAAATAAAAATAAATAATAAAATTATTTAATTAATAATAAATCGATTTTTTTAATTAATTAGTAAAGATTTATTTTTTCTAATAAAAAATAGCTTTTTTTGTTAACAGTACAACTACCTAGAACTTACCTGTTTTTGTCAACAACTATCTAAGTTCTATTTTAATTTACACAGCTACCTACATGTTTCAATTTTTTTGTCAAACACTACCAACTAACATTTTCCATCTAAAATCAACGTTAGTGGGTCCCATTCTTTACACTTCCCTCCATTACACTTTAAAAAATTACAAATATGCCATTGCCATCAATTCTATCCTAACAAATGAACTAACCTCTTCACTAAGATTGAAGTTTACTTTTAATCACACCACAATTTTTAATAGCAACAAATTTATGCATGAAGGATTCCACCCTACAATGTACTACTCCATCCTCCGGTACTACTCCTTTAATTCCAATCCCATCCTCTCCCTCCTCCTTAACCACTACTCCATCCTCCACTAATACATAACTCCATTAAAGCATACACAACTCCATTAAAGCAACAATATCATGAAGGATTAACTCCATTAAAGCATACACACCTCTCCCTCACAGTCATCGTTGCCCTCCTCAGTCCCGATAACGGGACCCCCAACATTTTATAATTCGTCGCCGCCATTAAAATTGGTAACCCAAAACTGGGTCGCGAGTTCAATTGAATCAATTGAAATGTGAATCAACTTGAAATTACAATGACAAACTAATTCCTTACTTCACCATTTTTATTCAATCCCCATATTAATTAATCTAAAGGCATGGATCCCTTACTGTTCAAATGAACAGTTGAACAGGGATTTCACATGCTCATTCAATCTCAGTCGTTCATCATCTTTTCTCACACGCTTCTCCCTTCAATCTGAGCCGCTAATCCCCTTTTTCTCATCTTCATTCACTCACTCACCCTTTCATCTTCTCTTTCTCTCTCTTCCACCATATCCTTTGTCCTTTTGCTCTCCTCTTTCTCTCTTCCGCCATCTCCTCTTTCATTCATTTAATTGCAAGTTTGCAACTGATTGCAACCCTTTCATGTTAACTCATTCTTCAACAATCTGAAAATTGATTTTTTAAAGGTAGCGGCAGGTACTTTGTTGCCATACTTTCAATCTCCACCGGTTCCAGGACGAACCTTGCGGAGGAACCCTTAGGTTTTCGGGGCATTCGATTCTCACCAATGTTTGCGTTACTCAAGTAGGAGGAACCCTCCTCTCTTCAGCTATCTCACTTGAGTGTGGCCCTAACCTATCAATTTATTCCATTAATTTCAACTGAGTGCAACCCTTTCCTCTCAATTCATACAATTGGCGACGGAGCAGAAGCGGGAAAGCAGCGGCGAGCCGACGGTCCATCTGCAAAAGTAAAGGTACAGTCTGGCGACCCTTTCCTTCTCAGTTCAGTCCAATTTTGTCTGAATTTTCATTTTCATATGTGAAATTGATTTGGTAACTGAGTTTTCATATGCAAAATTGATCTGATTGCTAAACTTTTAAATGCGAAATTGATTTGGTCACTACATGTGTTGTAATCTATGGTCTGAGGTTGGTTTTACCAAATTTTCAGATCTGAATTTAGTCACTAAATTTCTCGACCACGACCCTTTTCAATTTAAAATCAATTGTTAACTTTTATCATATCTTATGGTTTGAGTTTGAGGTTGATTTTATTTTTGGGTTTGAGTGTTTAAGGTCTTGATTAGTGTTGTTTTGTTACTGTTTATTAGTGTTGTTTTTTGTAGAGACTGAATAGGGAGGTTTTTTCCGGGTGTAATGAATGATTAGTTGTTTGTGGTTGATTTTCGATGTCGAAGTAATCTGTGGTTGATTTTCGATGTCGAAGTGGTTGATTTCTGGGCGTCTTTTGCTTCGAAGGTTAGTTTCCCTTTAAGTATTTCCTTTTTTGCTACTACTTCAAACAATTTTTATTAATTTTGCTTTTACCTATGGTCTTTCAATATTTTTGATACATGTACGTAGTATATGCAATGTTGCATACTTAGCTTTGCCTAATTTTGCATACTCATACCTTCTTTGATGTTCATTTTGGTTTTATAAGAATAACATGTAGTTGCTTGAATATTCTTACTTATATGTTTTCTTAGGTTGAATCTGGTATTTGTGAAAGCAATGAATAAGTTGCGATGCAGGAAGTGATAGGTCGTCTTTGAGAGGTATAAAAATCAAACTACTCCATTTTAATGTTTTGTGCATCATCTTATCAATTTATATATATTCCATATATCCATGACATGATTCAAGCTTATTACTTGGAAAATACTCTATGACTGTGTTGATCTTTGGTGTGTTTTCTTGTTATTATTTCTATCTTTGACCTTTGGAAAATAGAAGCAAGGAGGGGAATAAAGGCATGCTTTCTTGTTATTGTTTTTTGATGCATGCTTATTAAAGGATCTATTAATAACTATTGTTATTGTTTAAAGTCACAATTGTGTAAAGTGGTTAAAAGAGTTATACTAAGTAGTAATTTAACAGACTTAGCAATAGAGCCTACTGGTAATAGCTATATTTTTTAAACACACTTCGTTTGTGTTATATTCAATTGCTTATTTGCTTTCATATGTAAATTGTAGCAATAGAGCTCAATAGCTTAGAAATAGAGTTTGAACTCTATAGATTCCAAAGACACTTAGCAATAGAGCTTACAAAATCTAACACACTCAGTAGAAGTTTGAAGTCTCATGAATTCAAATATTCTTTTTGTGATATGCTTGTTCATTCGTGTTCATTCTTAACCGATGATAGGATTCTCACCTCTCCTCATTGTATACCTTCCGCTTCGTCCAGCAAAGGAAATCCTCATTTGCCTGGTGGTACATTCAAAAGCAAAAGGAGGCACACCCAAGGTGCCAATTGTTACAGTCCAACCAAACCAGAAAATATCCCACCACTCAGCCAACTTAAACACCGCCAGTCACGAAGGTTCAGAGACGACGTCGTCAGGCTAAGTGGCGATAGAGCAGAATAATGCCGACAGGAACAGGTTCAAAGACAAAATTTTTCTGAATTTTAGGCTTATTTTGTGATGTTGGGGTTTGTTTTCTTGGTTTCTTTTTCTGATTTTGTTTCTTCCGTTTATGGGTTTTTTAGTGTTATGTTCGTGTTTGTCATTTTATTTCTCTGGTTTCAACATTGGTACATCGAATCTTTCTGGGTTTAGAGTTAAGTTTTACGGGTTCTTATCTGAACATCGTTTTGTAGGTTGGTTTAGTTTTTGTGGTTGAATGTTAAATAATATCAGGGCCCTCAATCTGAACATCAAGTAATTTGATTGTTATTAATTAGAAAAGTTGAATGTTGATAATGTTTATGTATAATATTGTAATTAAATTTTAACAAAATATTAATTTTAGTTTCTAATTGGTTACTTTATTACATGTTGCTTTATTTATTTAGTGCTTGATCAATTAAGATGGGATGTAGTAGTAAGGTACAGGTGTATTGCATACCATAATTGCTTTACAAATCATATCAATACAATTTTAATGCTGAGTTACTTCGTTGATGCAATTTTATTACTTGATATGTGAAATAAGTTGTTGTGTATACACAATTAAGTATTTCCTAATTAAGTATTTAGAAGTAGGTGTTTTGTCCACTAGACCATTGAGTATAACAAGTAAGTTAAATCAATAAAGACTATTAAGTTGAGAATAGGGGTTCCCAACTTCAATTCACAATCATAATAAATATGCTTGGTGTAGTACAAATTAGTAAGTTTCATTGCATCGCATGGATTGGTGCTTGATTTCGATGGAATTCGACTTTGCTTGATTTCGATGTATAAATCTGGTTTTTGATTAGGGTCGTTAATTTGGTTTTTGATGATAAAATTAAAATTGAAGTTTTGTAGAAAGAGAAGAAAAGACCAATGGGGGATTACATGCAAAGGATTCAGAAAGATTTGAGCACAAATATGAGATGAACTTCGATTAATTGGTTCGTTGAATGAGTTGGAGAATTCAACTTTGTTTCTAACACACATTACATTCCACATTTTTACTTATGCTTGATTCATAATCTATCTATACCTACAAGAATTACACATGTTTACCCATTTGAGTTCTTTATTAACCTTTGTTGGAGTGATCTTTGATAGTTTGATTCAATATAAAGGTAAAAATAAAAAGGAAAAAGCGATTCTTTGATTGATTATATTTGAAAGCTTGTAACTTGAAATGAATTAAGGTACTATCTTTTGTTATTGGTGAAATTATTTCAAGGTGTGCTTGTATGATATGGGAAAGCTATGTTAGTATTTAGTTTAAGAGTAGATCAATTAATTCAGTAAAGGTGAATTGTTTTTTACTTGTATCTTTGCATGTTATTTACTTTACCTTACTTCTCTTTTATTATTGAAGCTTGAATAATGGGGTTTGCTGGTCTAATTGTCGCATTAATCCAATCTCTGTATTGTGCGGGATCGGAATTTCTACTTTGTATTATTACTTAATAATTGTGCATAATGTAAGTTTCTATTTCATTTTTCATCTCTATAAACTGTGGTATCTTACACCTTATAATTAATTATTATAGTTATTTCTTCTTTGTTTGCTTAATTTGATTACTTATATTCAGTTAGCATATTTTTTTGTTGTTTTTTATTTGTGAGTTGACCAATAGTTGGGAATTTGGATACATGCTCCCATTTTCTTTCACTTACACATAAATTGGAGCACTTTTACATCCACCCCTTTGTTGTTAAGTTGCTTTCTTTTGCATCACTTTCAGTTTTTTAATTCTTGTCGTTTTTGAGGTATACTTCTTTTGCATCATTTTTTTTAGGTTTTGTTTTTCTTTTTGGCTGAAAGATGTAAAAATGTTTTATGTATGGTGTAATTGTTGATGGTGATGACATTGGTAAATTTGTTGGCTTGTCTAATACTTCCTACTTTTTTCACCTTTTCTTCTCCTCTTTATTATATTACAAGAAGTTAGCCTTTTGCAATCCTTTTATTTCTTCGATTTAATTTTTGTTGTTTATTGCTGTCGTTTTAAGTTTAAGGTTGCAACTATATTTGTGATGTGAAGAATCTGTTAAATTAGGCTTTGAAGTATGAACATTGTAGCAAAAATTTGGTTGTTTGAAATTTCAAATTCATTGGTTTATTTTGATTGATAAAAGTTATTTGCGATGATATAGGGTGCAATCAATTTGAAATGTCTTGTAATTGTTGTTTTGAATGGAAATGTCCTTATTCAGTGTAAGTGTGTGTAACAATGCATGAACTTTATGCATTGGTTGTAGTCTCTACATGGAGCTGTGAAGATGAATAAGATATGGAATCTGGTTTTGAAACCCCTGGTATTGCAATGAATGATAGTTATTTGAGGATTGGTCTTGAGCATAAGGTAAGAGTTCCTTTGATCGCTTTAATTGATTTGGCTTTTCTACATTTGTGCTGTTTGGATCTTATTTTACTAAATTTGTCTTTGCCCAGTTACTATTTCTTTATTCTATTTTTTTCGGTGTTCTGCTTCGAAACTGTTAGTTTTTCTAATAGACTTTACTTTGTTTTAAAATTTTTTATTAGTAATTCCGTACTTTTAGCTTTGTTCTTTCATAGTTTTTGATGCATGCAGTGTAAAATAATGTAGTATTCTTATCTTTGCATTATTTTACATGCATGTACCTTTTCACTTATTTTGTAGTATGTAAGGTCTTATATTTGTAGTTGCTTGAATTTTTTTGCTTATGTTTTCTTAGGCTGAATCTGGTCTTTATGGAATCATTAAAGACGCCACAAAGAATGAAGTGGATTCAGGTCATCTTTGAGAGGTATAACAACCAAACTACTTCATTTTTCTTTTTAATGAAATAGTTTAAAAGTGTTGTCTATTCAAATATATAGTCATTCACACTCTTGCTCCATATACTTGATAAATGACTATCTTGGCCTTTTGCATTTTATTGAGAAATGAGTTGATCACTATTTAAGCTTTGGAGAAAATTTGAATAATTATCATTCTTAGCTGCTAAAACTTGATGATTGTTGTTGCTAGAATTCAAGTCTTTATTGTCAAATTATTAATTTCAGTTCCAGTGATTGTTCGGTTGGGAAGATTGAACCTAGAATTATGAAACATTCAACTCGAAATACCAAATTCTAAATAATGGAGCACGCTTAAAGCTTATAAATCACCGTGTATACCTTAATGGGATTTGAATCTTGATGATTTGGTCTGTTTTAGTCCTTGTGTATTTTGAACTGGAGTAGGATTCTATTGCTACTGCCTTTTGTGTTTTAAGTGTTATTTTTGGTTTGTTTTACTTTCCGGCAAGTGTAATACTTGAAAGGTTTACAATTTTCGTGTAAAAATTGAGATATTTTTGGTGATTACTTTGACAATTGCATGATTTGAGCTATCTATGTGTTTGTATGGAGAATATGCTAGCTAATGAATAATGATGAGTCAAAGGATTGACTTTTTAATGTGAAATTCTACGTGACTAATATTGATAAACCCAAGGTGTATATCTATACATTTTTTTTCCAGTTATAATAGTTAGTGATACCCTTTGATGTAAATGTTGAAGAATGTGATATATGCTTGTTCAAAGCAAAGGATTACATTGGTGTGTATGAATGGTTTCTTCACTTTTGCCTCTTATGAGTTTCATTGTAAAATGCAAAATATCCGTTACTCTTTTCTGAACAATAATTGCTAACTTTTTTTGGTTTGTTTGGTTTTAGGTTCAGATGATACAAATGTGTGGCGAGGAGCATAAGCAGGCAAGGGAGCACCAAATGTTATTGAAAGTGTTTTGTTTTGATTTTAAAGCTTTTGCGATGCTATTTTTAGTTTGTTCATGTGAGTTCTCGCCCCTTGTTTGCTTATTGTGTTACCTTTTGAGCATAGATGAGATTGCTTTTTATTGTATAATACCTCCGAAGTAGTGACTTTGGCTTTGATCTTGTTCTAAATTATGTGCTTATTGCACCATAAATAGTAGAAGCAATCATATGTAAGTACTAATTAGACATTTATATGAAAATAATTAAGGTGATTATGTATTGTTTACTTTATGGCAAATCCATATCTCAACCACTCAAGTTTTATGGCATAACTTTGTGTTTATGGTATTAATACCTTTTTTTTTTTTTAAGTATGGTATTAATACCTATTGGGACAATATTTTGTGCATCTTATTATTTATGTATGGAAATTTATACCTTGATGCGTGTGACATTAATCTACACTTTGTTCCAACTACCTTTATCATCTCCCTTTCTTTACTATCCAATAATTTCAAACTCATAGTTTACAAAATTTATAACAAGCAACTACGAATTAGACATTTGGAAACACCGCGTGCGCGTACTCTCGACTAGTTATACTAAAAATGGAGATATCTATTAACCCCCTTAAAAGTCCAAATTTTTCCAGATTTTGCCTTCTATTTGTAACCTTAAGGTATTGAATTTTTTGCCAGAATTCTTCTCAACAAAAAGTTCTTGCAGCTTTCATTAGATTAAAGATTATAAATGTATGAAAAGTTAAATTGACAAAAGTTAGTTGAATTGAGATAATAGTTAGAATTGCAATTGGGAATTGTTTAGATTAAAGGACATAATTGAATGAAGTGAGAAGAAGAAGGTTGATTTGAATGCAAAGGTGTTCTTGTAATTTCGTTGAACAATATTAGAGGAAAAGTTAACTTTTGGGCCCCACTAACGTTCGTCTTGGATGGAAAAAGTTAGTTAGAAGTGTTAGACAAAAAATAGAAATATGCAGGTAGTAAAATAAAATCTAAGTAGTTGTTGACAAAAACAGATAAATTCTAAATAGTTGTTGACAAAAAAAGCTAAAAAATAACGAATAACATGTACCCCGTAAAACACATGAGCCATTCTATAGTACGGGTTGGAGTATGTCATTTGGTAGAACGACACTCGTACAACTCATGTGGCTCCATTAGTCGATTTGGCACTGCACAATTTCCATTTTCCACCACTCGTACACTTGTACACTCGACTAACCATTAACCAATCCTATACGAGTATACCGTATACCCATAACTCCATAAGACTAGAGAATATACTTTCGCACAAGCAACTAGGGTTTTTGTTACTCTCTGTCTCTCTACCAATATAAATTCAAGCTTTCCCCATTTTTTTTTCTCTCTCCTTCGCCTATTAACCCTAAATCGCCTTCCTCTCACTCCACTTCTCTAATCTCCTTCTCATCTCAGGTAAATCTTTCATTCATTTTTTTGTTTTTTGATTGATGATATAATGTTATAATGTTTGAATTTATCTTTTAATCAACTTTTATTTTTAATCTGATTTTCGTTTTTTTGTTATTAATTCATATGATTTCGTTTACTATATTTGTTTTTTTACATCTGAATTTTTTCTGATTTTTGTCTTGAATTTGAGGTTTGATGTTGTATTTTTGTTGTAGTAAACTTCGATTTTTTAATCATTTTTTTTTTGTATTTATCTGCATGATTTTTTTTGATGAATTTTAATAATATGCTTAAAATGATGATATGATTTGTTTTCAGCTAATTCGTTTAAATTTTCGACGTTAATTTTGATGCTTGATGTTATAGTGAACTTCGATCGTTTAAATCGTTCGTTATTTGTTTGATTTGAGTTTGATTTGATGAGTTTCGTTTTGAATGATGATTTTACGTTCAATTGTTTCTGTTTGATTTCCTTCGGTTGTCGATCTTGAGAAAGGATTTGCGTTGTTGGATGTTTTCGTAAATGCTGAATGTATTGTGTTTTCTTTGATTTCCTTGAATGTTTTTTTAAATGCTGAACTTAAATTTCTTGATTGAAGCCTTTATAGGTTGTGTTTTCTTTAATTTCTTGAATTTTTTTCTAAACTTATATTTCTTGATTGAAGCTTTATTAGCTTGTGAGATTTCTTGATTGAATTAGTAGCGTTTTCATTTTTGGTGAGATTTTACTGTGATGTTGCCTGTTTACTTCATACGTGATTACTCTAACTTATTTTTTTAATGGTTGAGCAGGGTTCGTTTACTAGTTTCTAGTAGATTTTTGTATCGGCTGATTGCCTGTTTCATCAAGGAGTAGGAAAAATGGTATGCATACTTGGTCTCAGAAAGTCTGTTTTAGTGATGAATTGAATGTTTAAGTGGTAATTGGAACTCAATTATTCATTTGTTGAAACTCAATTTTTATTTTTTTATTTTGAAATTGCAGGTGAAGTTTACAGCTGATGAGCTCCGTGCCATTATGGACTGCAAGCACAACATCCGTAACATGTCTGTTATTGCTCATGTGGATCACGGTAATTCTTATTTTAATTTTTCTGACTGGTGCAATCAAAACTGTCATTTTTTGTAAACTATCTCAAATGTTCATGCTTTGCCAATTCTTTTGAATTGGATTATATGCTGTCATTTCATGTGAAACATTGTTGGTCAAGCTTTTTAGAGTATGTTGGTCTTGTATTTTTGTAGAGGGATCTTGATTTGATTGCCTTTTGAGATCCTGTGTTTATTTTTTATGATACGAAATTCATTCCATTGATATCTGTTGGACGCTTACAACTGCTGCTCTTTTTCTCATTTTCCAGGGAAATCAACACTGACAGACTCTTTGGTGGCTGCTGCTGGTATTATTGCCCAGGAAGTGGCTGGTGATGTGAGGATGACTGATACACGTGCAGATGAAGCTGAGCGGGGTATCACCATCAAGTCCACTGGAATTTCGCTCTACTATCAGATGACAGATGAGTCATTGGATGCTTTCAAGGGAGACCGTAAGGGTAATGACTATCTCATCAACCTTATTGATTCACCCGGGCACGTCGACTTTTCATCAGAGGTCACAGCTGCTCTCCGTATCACTGACGGAGCCCTTGTTGTTGTTGATTGTATTGAGGGTGTTTGTGTCCAGACAGAGACTGTTCTTCGACAGGCTCTTGGTGAGAGGATCAGGCCTGTTTTGACTGTTAACAAGATGGATCGTTGTTTCCTTGAGCTCCAGGTTGATGGAGAGGAGGCCTACACAACATTCCAGAAGGTGATTGAAAATGCTAATGTCATCATGGCTACCTATGAAGATCCTCTTCTTGGTGATTGCCAAGTTTACCCGGAAAAAGGAACTGTTGCTTTCTCAGCTGGGCTTCACGGGTGGGCATTTACCCTCTCCAATTTTGCTAAGATGTATGCCTCCAAGTTTAAGGTTGACGAGGCTAAGATGATGGAGCGTCTTTGGGGTGAGAACTTTTTCGACCCTGCCACCAAGAAGTGGACTACGAAGAACACTGGTTCACCAACTTGTAAGCGTGGTTTTGTTCAATTTTGCTATGAGCCAATCAAACAGATCATTAATATTTGTATGAATGATCAAAAGGACAAATTGTGGCCCATGCTTACAAAGCTTGGAATCCAGATGAAGGGTGAAGAGAAAGATTTGATGGGTAAGGCATTGATGAAGCGTGTTATGCAGACTTGGCTGCCAGCTAGCAGTGCTTTACTTGAAATGATGATCTATCATTTGCCATCCCCAGCAACTGCACAGAAATATCGTGTTGAGAACTTGTATGAAGGTCCCATGGACGATGTCTATGCTACTGCCATCAGAAACTGTGACCCCGAGGGACCTTTGATGCTTTATGTATCAAAAATGATTCCCGCATCTGACAAGGGAAGGTTCTTTGCTTTTGGTCGTGTCTTTGCTGGAAGGGTTTCAACTGGTTTGAAAGTTAGAATTATGGGTCCTAACTATGTTCCTGGGGAGAAAAAGGATCTTTATGTCAAGAATGTTCAGAGAACTGTCATCTGGATGGGAAAGAAGCAGGAAACTGTTGAGGATGTTCCATGTGGAAACACTGTTGCTTTGGTCGGTTTGGATCAGTATATCACTAAGAATGCCACACTTACAAATGAGAAAGAAACCGATGCTCATCCAATTCGTGCTATGAAGTTCTCTGTGTCACCTGTTGTTCGTGTTGCTGTGCAGTGTAAGGTTGCATCTGATCTTCCCAAGCTTGTTGAAGGTCTCAAGCGTTTGGCTAAGTCAGATCCTATGGTTGTCTGTAGTATTGAGGAATCTGGGGAGCACATTATTGCTGGTGCTGGTGAACTCCATCTTGAAATTTGTTTGAAGGATCTTCAGGATGACTTCATGGGTGGTGCTGAAATCATCAAGTCTGATCCTGTTGTGTCCTTCCGTGAGACAGTCCTTGAGAGATCATGCCGTACTGTGATGAGCAAGTCCCCTAACAAGCACAACCGTCTGTATATGGAAGCTCGGCCTTTGGAAGATGGACTTGCAGAAGCCATTGATGAGGGGAGAATTGGCCCAAGAGATGATCCCAAGAACCGTTCCAAGATCTTGGCTGAGGAATTCGGCTGGGACAAGGATCTTGCCAAGAAGATCTGGTGTTTTGGTCCTGAAACTACTGGTCCCAACATGGTGGTGGATATGTGTAAGGGAGTCCAGTATCTGAATGAAATTAAGGATTCTGTTGTTGCTGGTTTCCAATGGGCTACAAAGGAAGGTGCTTTGTGTGAGGAGAACATGAGAGGTATTTGCTTTGAAGTTTGTGATGTGGTTCTCCATACAGATGCCATTCATAGAGGAGGTGGTCAGATTATCCCAACTGCAAGGAGAGTCTTCTATGCTTCTCAGCTGACTGCTAAGCCCAGATTGTTGGAGCCTGTTTACCTTGTTGAAATCCAAGCTCCTGAGCAAGNGCTGCCAGCTAGCAGTGCTTTACTTGAAATGATGATCTATCATTTGCCATCCCCAGCAACTGCACAGAAATATCGTGTTGAGAACTTGTATGAAGGTCCCATGGACGATGTCTATGCTACTGCCATCAGAAACTGTGACCCCGAGGGACCTTTGATGCTTTATGTATCAAAAATGATTCCCGCATCTGACAAGGGAAGGTTCTTTGCTTTTGGTCGTGTCTTTGCTGGAAGGGTTTCAACTGGTTTGAAAGTTAGAATTATGGGTCCTAACTATGTTCCTGGGGAGAAAAAGGATCTTTATGTCAAGAATGTTCAGAGAACTGTCATCTGGATGGGAAAGAAGCAGGAAACTGTTGAGGATGTTCCATGTGGAAACACTGTTGCTTTGGTCGGTTTGGATCAGTATATCACTAAGAATGCCACACTTACAAATGAGAAAGAAACCGATGCTCATCCAATTCGTGCTATGAAGTTCTCTGTGTCACCTGTTGTTCGTGTTGCTGTGCAGTGTAAGGTTGCATCTGATCTTCCCAAGCTTGTTGAAGGTCTCAAGCGTTTGGCTAAGTCAGATCCTATGGTTGTCTGTAGTATTGAGGAATCTGGGGAGCACATTATTGCTGGTGCTGGTGAACTCCATCTTGAAATTTGTTTGAAGGATCTTCAGGATGACTTCATGGGTGGTGCTGAAATCATCAAGTCTGATCCTGTTGTGTCCTTCCGTGAGACAGTCCTTGAGAGATCATGCCGTACTGTGATGAGCAAGTCCCCTAACAAGCACAACCGTCTGTATATGGAAGCTCGGCCTTTGGAAGATGGACTTGCAGAAGCCATTGATGAGGGGAGAATTGGCCCAAGAGATGATCCCAAGAACCGTTCCAAGATCTTGGCTGAGGAATTCGGCTGGGACAAGGATCTTGCCAAGAAGATCTGGTGTTTTGGTCCTGAAACTACTGGTCCCAACATGGTGGTGGATATGTGTAAGGGAGTCCAGTATCTGAATGAAATTAAGGATTCTGTTGTTGCTGGTTTCCAATGGGCTACAAAGGAAGGTGCTTTGTGTGAGGAGAACATGAGAGGTATTTGCTTTGAAGTTTGTGATGTGGTTCTCCATACAGATGCCATTCATAGAGGAGGTGGTCAGATTATCCCAACTGCAAGGAGAGTCTTCTATGCTTCTCAGCTGACTGCTAAGCCCAGATTGTTGGAGCCTGTTTACCTTGTTGAAATCCAAGCTCCTGAGCAAGCTCTTGGTGGCATCTACAGTGTTCTGAATCAAAAGCGTGGGCACGTTTTCGAAGAAGTACAGAGGCCAGGTACTCCACTTTACAATATCAAGGCTTACCTTCCTGTTGTGGAGTCATTTGGGTTCTCAGGCAACTTGAGAGCTGCAACTTCTGGTCAGGCCTTCCCACAGTGTGTGTTCGATCACTGGGACATGATGTCTTCTGATCCACTTGAGGCAGGTTCTCAGGCTGCTACACTTGTGACTGATATACGTAAGAGAAAGGGATTGAAGGAGCAGATGACTCCACTTTCTGAGTTTGAAGACAAGCTATAAGTGAGCTCCATTATTCTTGTTGGTATTTTTGCATGTTCCTGGTCATTTAGTATTACATTAGAAACTATCGTCTTATTTTTCGGTATCTTTGGGTTTCGTTTATAACCCGTATTGAGATTTATAACAACTGCATATTGTAGTTGATATTGAACTTTTGCTACATTGTTATATTGCCATCATTAGTACTATTATTTAGTTGAACATTGTGTTTGTTGTGTGATATTTTTATCATTGTCACTCTTGATGCTGCTGTTTGATTTGGGGACTAATGTTTTTAGTCTTTTACTATTTTAGAATAGGGCATGGCATTTTACCCATATTGTTTTTGGCTGGATTTTGGTGAATAAATTAAATGTTAGTGCTAATTCATATGTTTTGAAATCTTTGTCAATAGAGCTGCTTCTCTGCTGTTGTATATTAGGAGACGAATATGGCCTAATTTTCTCTGGTGTTGTGTAATCCACCCAGTACTAGTTGTGTATTTGCTTTTGTGATATGCTTAAATGGTCTTTTGACTTGTTTTTAGTTACTGTGATAAATGGCTTAACTACGTAATCGAAAGAGTTTCAAAATCATAGCGACTTACAAGTCTTGATATATATGTCAGGGAGTCGAATAAAATAAGCAAAATCAAAGAGAGCAATAGATTTGGTAAAGTGTACATTTGAATAACCTATACACATATCTCATATCTAAGTAATTAAATTGATTAAATTGTATTTACTCTATTCACTTAATATTGCAATATCGAAAATTTGTCAATTCAATTTAAACTTTAGGGGATTAGTTCACATAAGTTATTATTATAATAAGATCGACATAAAGTACTCTGTAATTTAGACTTCTATTACTCCTTTCAGTTCTTATACTGTTTGCTACGTATTGAATTTTATCACTACTTATGTGAGTACTTTGACTCTCTTTAGTTTTATATAAATATTATGTAATTATATGAATCTTATTTGATTCGTCATAATATTTATAAAAAAAAAGAAGTACCATTTTGATTGTTTATTAAAATTGGGAAATATGATTCATTCATTGTATATAATCTTTTAATGAGTAAAAAGTAAAATACTCCGTAAGTACTTTGTATTTTTCAAGTATAGAAGTCTTTATCTATTTTATCCAATCAAATTAAAGCATTACACTTCCACCGCCAATATCTTTGATTTGTGGACCAAATTCTAAATATAACCAATATCATGAAATGAAGTTAGTATTATTATTCTTTTTATGTGGTTCAGCATGAGGAACCCTATACATCATATCCTTAAGAATTGAGCTTCATTGCTTTTGTTGGGCTATTTGTCATACTCCCTCCCTTTCATTTTAACATTTATGTTTCATTTATACATATTTACTAATGCAAATTTTATTACGCCTATATCTTTAATTTTGTAATTGTAAAAATCATAAAATATGATATTTTAGTAGCATAAATCAAGATGAATCAAACAAGACCCCGTATGAATATGTTTTTACTTGTATATAAAGCACAAACAACAGTTAAAGCATGGTTTATAAATAGTGCTCAAAGTCAAAACATAAATAATAAATTGAAACAGAGGGGTATTAATTTTCTCTTCTTTTCTGTTCCATTTGAGCAATTACAACACAAGTCGACATCTTTATCAAATAAGGCTTGGCCTAGTGTAACTCTATGAGGAATGCTCCTAATGATCATATAATCATGTAATCAAATCTCAGTATCTCACTAAGAGTAATTCTCATCTTTTCCTGTTTTCCCACTCCTAATGAGAGGTAAACTGGTAATAACCTCTATGCAATGATCTATTTTAAGAAACTCAAAGAAAGTGCTAGTTAACGCCGGTCTAACCCTCGTTAATGTCAATATTTATAACCTTTTTATATAGAAAGAAAAATAAGAGGTAATATCTATTACCTTGTATTTGAGAATAACTTCCAACACTAAGAAAATATTAACAACACTTCGGTTTAAAACACACAAGTACAGTACAATGACTATGCTTTTTATACTTAATTGTAAAAAGCAAGTGATTCTTAATTTCGTAAATACTACTACGTTGATAAAATTAAAAAAAAAAAAAAAAAAAAACTACGAGAATTGAAGTCTACTCAAAATCTTGATCAAAGATGTAAACACTGGTTCTTTGCATTTCAACTATCCTGCATAAAAAAGCTTTTTAATAATTTATACAGTACAATTCGCTCAATCATGTGTAAATAGCACAATATCAATCATAGAATTTAAAACAGTGGAAGAAAATATAAGCACACAGCAGTTGAAATGCAGCATATAAATATAAGCTTAAAAATAGAAGGGACAAGTGGAATATAATATGGTGTTGAACTTTCTGTTATGAATCATTAATAAACAATAGGTTGTTAGCATTGTCATAATCACAAGTTTATAAACTTGTCGCCATCATCGGAAGACTGCCAGGTTTTCACTTTCAATACCAACGCCCAATCAGAACCACCGTTGGAGTTGCTGTCATCACCTTGGTACTTTGTAGTACGTTCCAATTTCCAAATAATGCTCTACACTAGAAATGACACAACCACAATACATTGTTCTTATGTTCACCTCAAACTAGCAGTTTCATTTTTCTTATTTTTCCTCGTATGCTACTCTAAAGAATCACGTAGATTGACTGAATAAATAGGACTATCTAATCAAACCAGTACTTCAAGTTCAAAGATGAAATATATGAGCAAGTAGCAAGAATTCCAATAGTTGGACTTGGACCAATGGATCGTGAGCAATTGATTTGAGCTTCTACTCAAGTAAGTAATCCTTCATGTGCTGCTCAAATATTTAAATGGCTGCCCAACATTATGGATGTTACTTAAAGTGTGTCATCAGTCATCACATATGGTTCATTCCAATATTACTCCACTATTTTCATCTGATGTAGCCACTATTTCAATGTTTTTTCAAAAATTGATGCAATTTGAAAGCATTCAAATCCGAACACGCCTTCTTTACTGTGATATGAACCAAAAAACAAAAAAACCATAAATCTTGTTTAATGGAAAAAACAAATAAACAATAACAGCAGGGGCAAACTTATGCTCCTGAGAGAACAAAGTGAAAAATTTTAGGGACGAAATGATTGTTATTAAATGGAAAGAGTTTAAAAAATGTTTTTCATCAAAGGAAATAAAGATGTTAAGATCTTCACCTCAATTAGGTTTAAGAAATTATGGGAGAAAACAGGCATGTACCTCAATAGATATTTGGCCTATAACTGATCAACATGCTCTGGCAAAGTAGGATGCTCTAGATACAATTGTAAACCAAGAGGGTCTGAACTCATGGACTTTAAAGGAGTGATCATCGGAGCTTTCTGCCATTGCTTTGTGTCAGTTGGAATCCATATGTTAGCATCATTGCTCGTACCAATCTGAGCTTCAGCACGAAAAAAGGATGTTATTTCCCATCTGCAATCTGCACCCAAAAAGCTTAGAGATGTAACTTAATTGCTAGCTTGTGCAGAAAGATGACAAATCAGAATTGCAGAATGCTTACTTACATAGCTGAATAAGAAGTTTTGGAAATTCAAAAATCAAGTCAAAGATCATTGAGTATCAGATTTAAACAGAAAAACTTCTCAAACATGAAGTATAAAATGAAAGCTAATATTGCTTGCCAAACTGCAACCATCATACCTTTTGGAAGAGCCTTGGCAAGGGCCTTTGACGAAGAGAGCTTGACAAGAAATGATCGAAGAGAGAACTCAAGGTGGTTCTCTTCCAATGGTGATCCGTAAGATAGGTTCAATTGAAGCTTGAAAATATATCTTTCCAACGGAGTGTTCTCAATATCAAAGAATACAACTGCTACTCTATCAACATAACCCTATATATCAATGCCAAAAAGCAAAGTTAGAAAAGGCTTAGCAAATAAGTGCAAAAGAAAATTAGGGGAACAAAAAAAACCTTTTTTTTTAAAAAAAAGCGTCATCTTTGTATTGTATCAAATTTTATCCAAAAAACAGCTTAACACTCTTTCAGTAAAAATGAAAATAAAAGCAACCTTTTCTAGGAAAGGTAGAAGTCCATTAATAGCAGAATGTATGTAATCGTCAAGTTCAGGATGCTTTGCTTTATGAACCACCAAATTCATGTATCTTCGTCGTTCAAATGCACCTGAATCATTCGAAACAAACAAGATTAGTCATGTAAGCCATATCATATTCAGGAAAAATGATAAAATGACATCATTTTACCAGTTAAAACTGGATAGCAGAGACCAAATTCTTTTCTAGTTGCCTTGCAATTTTTTCAAAAGTATAGAAAGAAGCATATTAATTTGAAACTTAATACCAGATGGATAAACTCCTTTGTGGAAAACAATGGAAGTGATGGCCACTTCGAAAAAGTCCACCAGTATACGAGCCATCTGCCCTGCAAGTTTGGAGTTGTTAAAAAAATTAAGTTAACAACTGGATACTTTTTCCAATAAAGAAAATGGGATTAAATAGAAACCTTGAGGGGATTGATTAGCTTTGTGATCCATTGTTTTATACAGTTTCAGTTTCGCCTCCAAAAGTTGAGTCGCTTGTTCAGGGTAACACATCAACTCCAAAGATCAACTCTTATACATGGCTTCAAAAACTTAGTCGGATTCTCCTGAAAATGGACTTAAAATAAGATTATTGTGACCCAAACATATAGCTTGTCTTAGCAAAAATAGAACAAGAGCTCAGCATGTAAACGAGCAAGCTCAAGGTAGACAATTGCTTAGTGAGGCAAGCTCAAAGCCTCATACAAGAAGGCCCATATAAGTAATAACACTACTTGTTTTTTAGATTTTATATCAAACGCACTCCTAATCTTTTAAATTGACACAAAATAGAGTTGTGGATAATGATACACTAAAAGAATTATTTATGGGAAAAGAGAGTTGATACTTATAACTGTTTAGTCAGGAGATGAATGACATTGACACGTGAGAACACATTGATAAGGTCGTTAGCCCAACACGGAACTTTGCATATGTAAGCCAAGGATGACACAACTTGGGTTCAACCCAAATACATAGTAATTGCCACAGAATGATGAATACAATTGTATTCAGCTTGATCCAATTGTTCACTCTAATCCCGTGAGTGGTATGATGATATATGTTCATGTTATATGATGATCTTTAACTGAACATATGCAGCTGAAGTGGAAAGACTTCAATGAACAGAAAACTTCAACATGTCATTGCCTGTTTCAGCTTCGCTGTCTTCAGTAATTCCTTAGTTTGTGCTCATGTTTATAATTTCAAGATTCAAGCAAAAAATGTGCTCAAATTTCTGCATGAGCCCTATACATTGGTTGAAAGGCAAGGAATTGATGTTGACTTGTTGAGTTAAAATACATCAGATGACCAGATTCTTTCAAAGTACTGTGTTGACTAATGTTGCATCTGTCAGACCAGATACACAAAATATGAATGTCCTAAATAAAAAAAAAAAAAAGAGATTTCATCAACAATTTTAGAAAGGAAATCCGCTGATATGTGAAACTTGCTTCGATGTTTCTGCCAACCGCTTCATCCCTTTAGAAGCTCTATAGTACAACAATAACTCATCTCTAACTTCTTTCTTCTGGCACTCAACATACACCTTCAAGAACCTTTTTTCAGTCATCCTCATAGCCCTGAAAATTTTACGCCCATCCATTTGTGGGTAGAGATCCATTTCCTGCAATTTACCAGCCAAGAACATTCTAGGCTTCAATATAAGTTCCAAATTAGAAAACAGCAAAAATGGGTATACACAGACTGTTTTTGCAGGCAACTTCATAGTAGCAATCATAAATGTCATGTTTCTTTGAATTTTTTCCACAGAAAAGGTCATCAACAACGGTGACCTCCCAAAAAGTTTCAACACCTCATCCTCTGAAAAACCAAACTTCTCAAAATTTGCAACCTTTTCACGGATTGTTGCAAAACGGGACACACCAATTATCGTGACCAAATACTTGAACATTTTGGATTCCTTGGAGATTCCAGTCCTACCTATGAACTCTAGTTTCTCTGCGCTGAAATTGGTTCTTGAAATCATTGTGGGTCGGACCACGAGCATGGATATAATATCACTTCTGGTGAGACCAATTTCCTCATACAATGAGAATACAGGTTTGACGTTCTTCTCGACGTCATAGAGTAGAAGAGAGGGATTTCTCACAATGGCTTTGATAAAAAGTTCCTTAGAGTAAAATAATGACAGAAGCTGATCAAGATTTTCACCAAGGAAGTGATTACGCCAACAATTGAGAAACCGTGGACGACAGCTGATCATGCTGACTAGTTGAGTGGTCGTGAAACCCAAACTTTTAATCAAAGTAAGCTTGTATTCGAGACTAGTGGCACTAGCATTGCGCAGTGATGGCTGGCGGGAGAAAATTAAATGCATGCAACCTTCACTACAACCAAAATTCCTGAAAACATCAGCTGCACACGTTGGGGGTCCTTCTAACATTTTAGTTTCTTGCAAACTCTCACTTAAACCTAATACGGGAGATGATCCTACAGAACCATTAATTGTTGTTGAGAAGAAGACAACCTTTGTGTAAGGACATATATTACGATTGCTATAACATAAATCAATCTTATTACTCTTAATGGTGAACAAAATCCTGAACAAGCAAACTTTACCTTTCATAGTACCTAAAATCGAGCATCTAGCAACCTACAAAAGAGCAGACAGTATGAGAACTATAATGGCCATTGAGCTTGTTTCTCATAAAAGAGAGCATATATTGTGCTTTTAGGGAATCTTTGCAAATTTTACAGTTTTATTCAAAACATATTAACTCCACTACCTAGATAAGAAATTGGTATCAGTATCTCAGTTATTAAATACAATACCATTAAAGTCAGCACCAACGTATTCCTGAAATTAATCAGAAAAGGGTACTGAAAACACAACAAAACAGTAGAACACAGTAATAGTAGCAAAAAAAATTAATCAACTAATCATTTAGCTAAAATAGAAAAGGACAGAAGAAATCAAGCCAAGATAAGAATTTACAGAAACTAATTTGCAATGAAAAACAACATATAATTTAGATAGACAAAAGTAGTACTTAAACAAATAGTCAACCCATTGTCATTGAGCACTAACAAGGACAAAGTCAGGAAATTTGAATAGAGGCATTTCTAAGAAGGCATCAACTGACTTGAATACAAATAATACAGCAGAGCAAACAATGAGCTTGAGTTAATTTAAAAATAACAAAAAAGTTCGATAAGAAGTCAAACACCTCAATAGTTTACTTCTTCATGTGGCAAACAAAATTAATTTTGGCACTTCCAAGAAAATGAAAATTGAGACTTTCTACGCCTTGATTTCTTGAGCAAGCTACATCAGACCTAAAAAGCAGTTTCACTTAACTTTAAGTTTTATCTTCTCTCAGACTCCTTCCTCAAATTTTCTGCTTCATCTACGCATCCTAGCTTTCTATAACAATCAATGAAAGCACCATATATAAGTGAATTAGGTCTAAACCCTTTCCCTGCCATTTGTGCCTGCAGTTTCAAGGCTTCTTCAGTGTTTCCCGCATCACACAGGCCCTTTATTAGTAACACGTAGCTTGACTCTCGTGCTACAAAATTAGCATTTTCCATAGCAATCCTGAAGAATTCCAAAGAGTCCAATGCTGATCTCTTACAGCAAAGTACTCTAATTAATGAATCAACGGTTAAGCTATTCAAAGGAAAACCCTTCCTACACATGTCATAATACAATAGCATTGCGGAATCAGCATCTCCCGACAAACAATACCCCTTTATCAAATGTTCATAAGTCTCACAGGCACCTTCCATGCCGAACAATCCCATTTCTCTATAGAGTTCCTCGCCTTTCTCAACCTCACCTTTTCTACAATATCCACCAATCAATGTATTATAACCAGCGATATCAGGATTCAAACCCTTCACTCTCAGCTCTTCCCACACAAATCCAGCCTTCTCCATATCACCTTCCTCACAATAAGCAGCCATCATTATGCTGTAACTATGTGAGTTCGGTTTACAATTCGATTGAACCATCTGAATCCACACCTCTTCCACCATATCCAACAACCCCTTTTGATGAAACGAAAGCATCAGCTCATTAAACGTGTGCACATTTGGCACTTTACAGCTTTTAAAACCTTGAGTAACTTTTTTATCATCACCAGTCTGACACCCAAATACCTCAGCAAACAAATCATACCCAAAGAAACAGCCTCTAACTTTCAAAGCCGTAGAAATCAAGTCATTACAAGTACTAACATCGAGGTAAATCCTACGAGATTGCAACATTCTAACAATATCAACACACAAGTCTAACTTATTCATCTCCAAAAGGGATTTAACCAACAAATCAAACACAAAGGGGGCAGAATCACACACCCTATAACTCTCAACCAACGCCCTAAAAAGCTTACACTTTTTACCCGAAACACACTCACAATCATCATTACCGACCACCAACCCAAATTCCTTATAAGCCGACTTTATCAACAACATAGCACGAGACCTGAACCGAGCACGAGCTAAAACGTGGATGATGGCGGCATAGGATTCAAGCGAGGCAGGACAATGCCGGCCTTGGGTAATAAATTCGAAAAAGCGGAGTGCAAGATGGGGATTATTACGAATCCGAAGGACAATTTGAGAAACTTGGGGAGAGGTAAAACCTTGAGGGAATAGGGACAATAGTTCAGACCACCGCGACTTAGAGCGGCGGTGTGTCAACACCGACACAGCGGTTGATACAGCTGAATCATCAGACATTTGGGTATTACTAGAACTATAGTTGTAAACCGAGAGACGGCAAATGGCGGCGCGCGGGCTACGCCTAAGGATTGCACTTATCATAGGCCAAAAAAAACTAAAAGTATTAAGCATTAACAATCATAAAATGTGAATTTTATGCAGTGGATTGATCAGTTTTGAACACGAATACAAACACCGCCTCGGCAGCGGCTTAAAATGAATGAAGAATAAGATGATATTAGATTAAAAAAAATGATTAATTCACTTATAAATAATGCAACTCTCTTGCTCATAACCCTAAATTTAATCATAGTAAAATTGAAATATGAATGAAAATGAAAATTTGAGTAACTAATATGTAAATGAGATATGAATTTTATACCTTTGAAAGTTGAAGAAGGAGAAGGAGAAGAAGACGGTCCAAATTTGGCAGGTGCGGGTGTCGCCGAGCAGTGGGAGAGTGGCTAACATGAAAGCATACCACAAGGATTTTTATCCAATTTCAACCTACGTAGAACGCAAACGTCTTAAGTTGTAGAAATCGAGAAGTCGATAATTCTAAAAGAAAATAAAAAAACTAGTTTGGGTGATGTCTGGATGGTTATTTTTTACTACCTCCGTTACAAAATAAATGCAACACTTTTCATTTCGGAATGTTACAGATTAAATGCAACACTTACTTTATTTCTTTTTTTGGTTAACTTTTTTAGCCTGAAATTACGAAAATGCCCTTGTTTTTTTTTAATCAATTGAATTAGTGGATTAATTTCATACTTAGATTTCTTAATGTAATTGTAACTAATTATTGTGTGCTTAATGACTCCCACCAAAAAATATCTTCATCAATTAAATTCATCAACTCCCAACCACCCATATTCAATTCCTTCAACCTAACCGACATCCATTCATCATCCTTTACCCCTCCATCTTCATTACTGACATTCAAAACTTCACTCTCTCACCTTCCCCATACATCTCTTCTCTGTCTTCAAAAATAAACCCTAAAAAGCGATCTCCTCTCTCTTCTGCTTGTTCGTCTTCTTCCTCTTTCTCAGACCAAAATGTCTGATCTTTCTCCACTTCATAAAGCTTTATTTTAGACCCAAAATGAAAAGGAAATTCAATACTTGTTTTTGATGATAGAGGGGATTGAAAAGGGAGCGCGGTTTCCTAAATCAGCCTATTATTCTGAGGATCGGAAGCAGCCAAACACCTAAACCGTAACCTTTTGAAGGCTTTAGGGGAAGCAATTGGTGCTGAAGATGCCGAGGGTAAAGGGAAAAACATTGTGGTTTCAGTTCTGAAGGGGAAAAAGGTTCCAAAGGTCGTTCAACCTTCTGGGAACACCCTAGCTGTGAGAAAGCCTTTAANGTGAAGGGGGGAAGGGGGGGGGGGGGGGGGGGTGAAGTTGTTTCCTTTGGACGATGAGTCCCCTGAGAAAAAAGTTGTGGCTGATGAATTGGCTCTCGCTGTTGAGCCCTTAAATGAGCCCCCCCTTGCCTCGTACCCCTCAGATCTAAACTGTAATGAATCTTTTGTTCTCGATCTTCCTGCCTCTCATGAGTCCTACTGTAGTAATGACAAGGAGGAGGAAGAAAAAATAAGCGATAGGGGTGATAATCTTTGCAACTGGTTGTGGTTTGTAAGACTACTTCTACCCTTGTGCTTTTCTCGTTTGTTTTCTGTTGAACTTGTTAATTTTATTTCCTGTTTTGCTGTTTGTTGTTTATGGTCATTTATTTGTGCTTGAATTTGTTGTTTTCTAAAGGTTGTGATGTTTTGCTGAGGACTATGATGTTGGTTGTTGTTGGTGAATTGATTTGTGGATATTAAAGAGTCCTGAAAATTGTTGTCTGTTGCTGGGGGGTTGGTTGATGAATGATGTTCCTCTGTGTTATTTGATGGCACCCTAGTGATCTGTTTGAGGGGTTTATTAGTCCCTGTCCCTTTGGTTTGCAAAGTTTTGCACTAAGAGTCCTGTTCTATCAACAAATGTCATGTATGCATTTGTGTTTGTGTTGGTTTCTCCATATGATGAAGGGACTCATGTGAAATTCATTCACCAATATTGATGCTCCTATGCATGTTTTTAACATCACAGTTGAGGTTTATCAATTGGTGTTATGAGTTAATGGACAAAAAAATGGTTTCTGATGGGTGATGTGGTTGAATTCAAATTTGGTAAAGTTGATTGGTATCCCATGTCTTATATTTACATAAACACTGGGTGCATAATTTTTAAATATGGACAATTAGAAAATAAGTCCCATGTCATACATGTGCATATTGTACTGCCTTTTACACTTTCAAAACATAAATGCACTTTCAAAATATACCAACTAACTGCCTTCAACACTTTTAACACATACATGCCTAATTACAAAAGGTTTTCCAAAATACACATAACCTGCTAGCTTCATGAGTCCCATTGAAGATGTTGAGGTTATATGTGGCAGTCCACGGTTTTCCATGTTGTTGTTGTTGTGTTTAATCTGCATCCACCTCCTGACCAAAATGAAACTGTTGTTGTGTGACTATAGTATTGTCTCTGAACCTGTCATTCAAATACTTAACTGCTTCATCTACTACCTCTTGGTCAACACATAAGGTATCTGGTAAAATACCCAAGTCCTCCAATCCTCTCTTATCCATGTGGGTTATTTTGTAGTTGTTCCCCCCTTTGTGTGTGAGGATATTAATCATGCATGACTTTAGGGTTATCCAAGTAAACTTATTCACCAATGGGTCAAATTTGTTGTATGCATGCTGAACATTGATGACGCTATCGCACACCTATCAAAAGTAAACCAAACAGCACTAACTAATGAAGCTAGGGAAGTAAGGATCGAATCCTCAGGGAAGCAATTGAACTCTATTAGTTCTAAAAAGCTTAAACTGTATAAAGGGCCTTGGTCGAGAGATATTGACTAACTAACCGACTACTGACTAATTACTAACTAATTACGGCAAATGATGAAGAATTAAACCAATAAATTAAGCCTAGGGTCATTCGAGTCACCAAGAACAACTAATGGATTCACTAACAAAGATCGTTCAATCTCACAATTATCGTCAAATTAGGGCTCACTAATTCTCTCGAATCTAGACTCCCTCGAAACTCATCTAGCGGCTCTCGCTCATGCCTAGACTAATTCCGCCTATTATTCAGTGGTCTTATTGTGGTATTTTTACCTCTCGGCATCAAATTCAACAATTACCAGAATTACAACTAAATCTGCGCACAATTCAATTGTAAACAAAGAAACCAATAATAGGAAATTGACTACTAATTATGGGATTGAAACAACCTAATTTAATTAGTCCATTATTAATCAAGGTTTCCCTAACCTAGAAATTAGACTATACTCACTCATGATTATGAAAATTAAAGCAAGAACAATTGTAAAGTTCATAATTGATTATGAAGTAATTGACAATTAAACTAATTAACAATAACAAATAACTAAATTAACTAGACTAAGAAACTAAAAAAACATAAATTAACTAAAATAAAGAACAAAACCAGAAGAATTACCAAATTGAAGAACGAATCGAGGCTTGAATTGAATTGAAAATTATGTTGTTAACAAAACCCTAATTTCTCTAAATTAATGAGAGAGAAAAATGCTTAATTCTAAAACCAAGAGAGTAATTCTCAATTATGAAAAGCATAAGTTGTTTTGCCTAGAAAGTCGTGCCTAATGTACCAAAGTTGGGCTTACAAAGCCTAACTACAAGAAATAAAAGAATTAAAAATCCGGAAAAATCTTGATGCGGGCACATAGGAGGTTTATGCGCCGCATCAGACCTCCGAATGCCTCCTTGTTTGAAATCTTGATTAAATGCGCCCGCATGTGTTATTCGTGCGCCCGCATGTGTGCCTCAGAAACTTGTTTCATTTTCTTTCCTTCTTATTTCTTCATGCTTCTTAATTTGTTTTCATGCTTCTTGACACGCATTTCGATGTATCCTCACTCTTATCCCGTCTAAGCTTTCCGGCTTCGTTCCGAGCCTCGGTTTCCGTGCCTGAAGTTACAAAACATACCAAAACCGAGCATAACAACCGCAAATGATAAAAATCAAACTAAAAAGCTCTAAATTCGCCGGAAATAATCAAACTTGACGAACACTATCTTAGCTAAAGAACACGAATGAACTAAATAGAGCCAAATATCAACCACTAGGCATAAATTGACTCGAAATAAGGGGAAAACACCTATAAAACACCGCACATATCAAATTACCCCAACAAACCTTTGCTCGTCCCAGCAAAGATAACGAAATGACTTTCACCCCATAAACATATGCATCACAACTCAAGGATCCTTCCGAGTTTACTAAGATCAAAGCAAGTCAAATGCTACACATTCCTAAGCAAAAGTCAAACAAGCCAACCGAGCAAGTTCAATGAATCGATGACTAGAATAGCTCAGGGTTGTCACTCCACACATTGAGCATCTAATAATGTAGCTCACCCTCCACCACCCAACCATGAGAAATGGAATGCCTATGCAGTAAAGTGTTTAAATGCAAGTTTTGAGGAACCCAAATCCACACCTCACACCTCACACCTCATGCAAGTGTTTAAAGGTATACACTCAATCCTAGAGTCGACTCGAAATGCAATTAATACTCTACGACCTTGCCAAAAGACTCTTCCCAATCAACCAAAGCATGCACATGAAGATCAAAGAGACTTTATAAGCTTGTAACGTAAGGTAGGGTAAGGGTGAGATAAATTGGGATAATGTGGCTGAAAATGCGGGTATAGCATATAAAACATCGGAGACCCAACACATCATACAATAACATCAATGTCTCCATCATCCATTTCAACCGAATCAACCAAACTTTTCAATTTTCATTCACTTCACACCTTTATTTTCATTCAAAGTACAAATATAAACGAATTCAAGCTTTTCATTCATCTACTTCAATTTCAACTTGTTTTTCTCTTTTTTTTTCTTTTTTTTTCTTTTTATTATTATTTTTTTTCATTTTAGTTTCACGACTCTAATAGTTGGCCATTAAGACCAACTATCACAGCTACATAACCGGACCCAAATCACATTTAGAAACCAACACATTGTGTTTTAAAACACAATTCCAGTCATTGGTACGCAGAGCCTTATTGAAACTTATAGAACCTCCGCTGCACTACAAATTTCACATTCACCTAATCCTCCAAACACACCATCACAACAATCAACAACCATAACAAACCACAACATGACTCCCCCAAGCAAGCTTGGGCATACAATATGTTATCAATACCAAGGCTAAAAGGGTGTAATGCGGTAAATTTTGTGAGGGATATAGGCTTGAGAAAACACAGGATCAAGGGGAAATTTGTTCAGCATGAAAATCCTAATAATGTATCTGAAGGCTCTAACACAATTGAATGCCTCTTATCATGCGCAACATGCAACAAAACTTCAATTAAAAGTTACTAAAGTCCAAAGGCAAACTCAAGATCATAAATGCACCAGGAACTAAGCACACATGAAAAGAATACAATTTAATGTAGCCTATAAGATCAAAAATAGCTCAAATCCTCCCGCTAACACAGTTCAAGTCCAAGACCCAAGTAAGGTTAGACAGAGTTGACAATTGCAAGGAAGGCTAGCAAATTTAAGACTAAGTCATGCCCGGCAAATCACATAAGTAAACTCATCCAAATACAAGAATCATGAAGTTTCAGAAAAATTTAAGTAAATGGGTACGTGAAAAGTCAAATCAACGAAAAAACCGGGACGAGCAGCTAGCCAATCACAATGAGAATTCTCTTTTAACAGCTGACTACATTAAACTAGGAAAGCAGTACATTTTTTTTGGTTACATGTAAACTCCCGGCCTTAAGGGACGGTACAAACCATGTAACGGTCCTACGAAAGGAGTAAAAACCAACTAGAAAGCAGAAAAAGAGAACCTAAGGCTAAACAGCTATTCCCAACACATACAGGTACGAGCAAAAGGAGAACGGAGTTTAGGAACATCTAACCCAATGTAAGTAAACCAAAATTCGTAAATTCAATATCAGAGGTCCTAGTCCTGCTCCGATTCTCATATCTGCAGGGGAAAAGAAACAAAACCAAGTCCAAAAAGAAAAATAAAAGAGAATAAAAAAACAAATTGTTTACAACTAATTACAACCTAAACAAGAGTAACTAATTACCCCCCCAAGCCAAACACTGTCCCGTCCCGGGATACATAATCAATAAAAATGGGGAAGGGAATAGGAGCTGCAGGACGCCTACTGCTGCCCGGGCCCGCCATAGGGTGGAAACTGGGAGTAGTAGTGGTGGAGAGGGTAGGAGGTAGGGTCCACGTTAGGGTCATACTGGGGTGGCCAGTTAGGGTGGTTGGGGAATGGTTGCACGTGGCCCTGATCAACATGATGCATGTGCTCTCTCCATTGGACCCGCTGCAGGTGATCCACATCAGTTCTGAGGCCGCGGACACTATCATCTAATCTATCAAACCGATGTCCGTATTGCTCGAACCGCTGATCAATCTGATCGAACCGCTGAGTGCTGTAGGCGTGCATTTCGTCCAGGTGGTTCATCAGGGGGGTCATATCAAAGGCGCCCTGGGGAGGTGGGAGTGGCGGAGCTGGTTGTTGAGGAATGTCCTCCTGAGGGACACCCCCCGCCTGCTGCATTACTTGGGCCATTCTAAGGGCCCTCTTCTCGGCATCCGTCCTCTCAGCTAGTGGGATGGGGTCTGGGGGAATCCTCCAGGGGTTTACGCCTTCGGGGTGTTCCAAGTAGTAGGTGGAGGTAAAGGCGTTGGGAAGGTAGCACCAGGATAATTCTCGGACATTCCATACCAAGCGTTCGTGCCGGCCTCTAGTGTATGTTCTGCAGAACCCGGCAGTCCGCAAGGAAGGGATGTCCATCAGTGGGTTTTCTTCAATGGGGTGCAACCCTTCAAAGTTCTCTCGATGACCTAACTGGTAGGCCAACCAGGTAATCATTCCTCCACAGTAAATAACTCCCGTGTTTGTGGCACCCTCGGCTATCTCAGCAAATCTACGGGCAAGGAAAAACCCGTAGTTGTAGTCTCGGCCTTGTAGATGGGATCCCTCAGTAGCTAACCACAGAAGTCTGAGCTCATCAGGGTAGACCTGCCCCAACTCTCCTCGGGAAAATAGGCAGTAGGTAATGAACCCGAGGAAGTATCGGAGGGCTGCATGTTGGACCTCCGAGGTCTTGCTGGTGGATGAGGCATAGGGGGTGGTACCGTCAGTGATACGGAGCCACCAGGAGGCTTCATCATAGTTGGACCAGCCGTGCTCGAGAGCTACAGAGACTAGGTTGCGTGGGTCCCAGAAGAAGTGTTCATTGAACTGCTGAAGGGGAAGCTCATAGTGGGTGCCAAAGATGGTGAAACTGACCACCCCTGTTCTAGCTGTTGGGTTACTGGGGTTCCGCACAATAACCCTGAAGTGGAAGGTGGAAAGGAACTCCAGAGTGAGTTCCCGGTATGTGGGTGGGGCCATTGGTTCGCCATCAGGTCCTGGCATGGTGACTCCGAGCCATGCACCCCAACCAATGTTATCCGCCATCTGGACCACTTGGTCAGTGATCCCCATCTCATCGCAGGTGCTGCGGTCAAAGAATCTGGTAGAGCGGATGGGCCGCTTTTGCAGTCTCTCGAACCGGGCTTGTTGTTGGCGGCGGTTTGGTGGTGCAGGGTCTCCGGAACTAGAGCCTGCGGGTTGTTTGCCCCTAGAAGCCGAGGTAGAAGACTCGGTCCTCTGTGATTTCCTTGAGGTTCTTTGAGAGCTCATGGTTCCTGAAAATCGAAAATGAATGCATTAGAACCATAGGAAAAATCAGGGCAAAACACATAACATAACAAGCTCATGCAATGTCAAAAACTTCAATTAGACGATTTGAGTAGAAATTTCGGCATGACCCGTCTATTTTATCGATATAGCCAAAAGCCGTGAGGCTACCAACAATCACCAAAACCAATGTTTTTTCAACATAAAACCAAGATTTCCACACGTTTCCAAAGTTTTCAACATAAGTTCAATAGAACACAAATCTCATGAAACCAAAAATGCAACTATTACCAACATTTTAAACCTCAACTACTAATTCAAAACATCATGTTTTACCAAGTAACAACTATACTAGAGGGAAGGAGAAAAATAATCAAACTTCCATGGCATTATCAACACAAATTAAGTCTAAAATTTAGCAAGTCAAAACTATAATATTATCGACTCAAGAACCCAAAGCATTGTTCACAATTGTAAAATAGGGCATGAATTTTACTAAATCATAAACTTGAAATTGAAAGTTAATAACACTTAAACAAGCAATTATCAACATCACACAAGCATAAACTCAAGAAAAATTATATTATAAACTTGTAACTACGAACCCTATACTGTGAACGCCATGGAAATTCAAGAAAACTTGTTAAAACTTGCTTAAAGTTAGATTTATACCTTAATAGATGAAGATGAATTGAAAGCAAAGTAGAAAAAACGCCCAACTAGTCTGGAATTAGTCAAAAAACGCCCCAAAATTGCAGAATTTTGCGCGCCCCTAATAGCCCCGAATTGCAAAAATTTTCGAAAATTGATTGAGGGGTTTTGTTGAGGGAGATGAGAGGATGCTTGTGTTAAAATTTGAGTTGATTTGGTGAAGTATTGAGTGAGATAAGAGAGAAAGAAGTTTTTAGAGGTTTGGTTTTAATGGAGGTTGGAGGTTTGAAGAACAAGATGATGTGAGGTGAGGGGTGAGAGAAAGAAGATAAAAAGAATAAAGGAGTAAAAGAAGGCGGAAAAAAATATATATATCGGGCCGAGATGCGCCAGCATAACAATTACATGCGCCCGCATCTCGTGGGTTTTCTAAATTCATGGGGCTACTGGGGGTCTGATGCGCCCGCATGAAATTGCTATGCGCCCGCATAAGATTCCTCAGTGAAACTTATTGGGGTTCTGGAGGTAAGATGCGGCCGCATGAAATCCTTATGCGCCCGCATCTTACTTTTTTTCAAAAATTCCATGAAGTTCTAGGGGTCAGATGCGCCCGTATAAAACTCTTATGCGCCCGCATCTGCCCCGTTCTATCGACTATTCTATTTTTTTCTTCCTCTAAAGTGTTCTTTTCACTCACCTTGACCTTCACTTAGATTTTAGCTACGGAAATGCAACCGAAACCTCTAGTTACTCAACTACACCTAAAAGCACGCAAAGACACAAAAACACAGCTAACTAAAAAAAAACGAAAATAAACTAAAACACACAAAAACACATAAAAAGAGTTAAGGAGGGATAGAAAGCTCGGGTTGCCTCCCGAGAAGTGCTTGTTTAGGGTCATTAGCTTGACCGTGGCTCCGGAGTAGTCAATGTGAATCGGGATTGTAGAATTGCACCTCTTCTACTAATCCAACCGCATCACCTTCATAATAGAGCTTCAATCGTTGTCCGTTGACCTTGAACTTTTCACCTTTATCATTTTGGACTTCAACGAACCCGAATTTGCTCACCATAGTAACCGAAAAATGACCGCTCCACCTGGACTTCAGTTTTCTAGGGAACAATCTGAGACGGGAATTAAATAAGAGTACCCTATCACCAACTTGAAATTCCCTTCTTCTAATTCTTTTGTCATGCCACCTCTTAGTCTTTTCTTTATATATTTTTGCACTATCATATGCAGCTAAGCGGAATTCATCGAGCTCATTTAGTTGAAGAAGTCGCTTTTCTCCCGCCAGCTTGGCATCCATATTCAATTCCTTTACTGCCCAGTATGCTTTATATTCTAACTCAACCGGAAGGTGGCATGCTTTACCATAGACTAACCGAAACGGTGAAGTGCCAATTGGGGTTTTGAAAGCCGTCCTATACGCCCATAGAGCATCATGGAGCTTGTTAGTCCAATCCTTTCTCGATTTTGCAACTGTCTTCTCGAGGATAGACTTGATCTCGCGATTGGAAACCTCAACTTGGCCGCTTGTCTGTGGGTGGTATGCTAGTCCTGTTCTATGGTAAACACCGTACTTTTTCAGCAGCTTATCTAACCTTTTCTCATGGAAATGCTTCCCCCCATCACTGATGACAGCTCTAGGGACTCCGAACCTAGGAAAAATAACCTGCTTAAACAACCGCAAAACCGTATTAGAATCACAATGGGGGGTAGCAAGAGCTTCCACCCATTTAGAAACATAATCCACAGCTACTAGAATGTAACGGTTTCCATTAGAAGATGGGAAGGGTCCCATATAGTCAATACCCCAAACATAAAAAATTTCAACTTCCAATATACCTATTTGCGGCATTTCGTGCCTTTGTGAGATATTACCTGTTCTTTGGCACGAATCACAAGACATGATAAAGGCTCTCGCGTCCTGTAAGATCGTGGGCCA
>PYUH01000295.1:220789-230789 GCA_016808085.1 Suaeda aralocaspica
TTTTGTTAGTAGAGCGAGGCAATCCTCAAATAAATCTCATCATGACATCATAGCATAACATGATTGTTCCATCATTGGACTAAAGCATACATGACAGATTAGGTAACTTTTCATCTCCGACAGACAAGGTCAGCTACCATGTTCGACATCGATAACATCACCCTGCAGGTGTAAAAAGGTTCTACCAAGAAGATCGGGTGTGTGCATCCTCTCCCTGTCTAACACAACAAAATCACAGGATAAAGATTCCCGACTCTCACCACCGGGACATCCTCTAAAGACCGGAGGTAGTGTCACTGTCCTATCATGCCATCTGCAAGTAAATGTTAGTGACTTTCAAGCACCCAATCAAGCGTGTCTACAAATAACAGTGCATACACTAACACTCTGGCTCCGTAATCACATAAAGCTTTTCAATAACAGGGGGGCCAATGTTACAGGAATAAAAACTTCCTAGGGTCCGGGAGTTGCGGTGTGACGTGTTTTGCAATATGGCACTGCACTCCTCCTGAGGGCTAACGTCTCCACTACACTCATTCGCGTTTCCTGCGCAAAATGTCTTTCAAAAAACTTAGTGTAGTAAAACTGGAGTGATCAAAGCATAAATGGAACATAACTTGCAGTATTCGTAACGAATCGCTAAATGTACTGAACTGGTTATCGTTCGTACCCGGTCACCCGTTCGGAAAGGTGAAAACCTAACCGGGCCTTCGGGATATAATCAACCCCGTATGTCATCTAACTTCTCCGTAGGTGGCTTCAGCCTCCTTAGCTGGAACTGCATCGGAATCTTCAATCACCACATCACTGGTCTCTCACTACACTGAACATCAATTAGCATGATCAGTAGGCTTTTAGCTGGGCTGCATACGCGACTCCACTCCTCAAGGTAATGGCATGACATGGTCCCTCGGGGCGAGTCTGTGATGCCTTGTGGCATCTGGAGGGGTGGGTTTGTGTGGAGATGCCTGAGTTGCCTTGGAGTGTTGATTGCGCAATCTGAGCAGAATCTGGAGTTTCCAAGTGCTTGTTAGAGCCTGCATCGCCCCATATTTTTCTGCCATTTGCAACATCATATTCTGTCAACTCCGGATGTTCCACTAGTTGAGTGGCATTGGCGTGCTGGTAGTGGTGGCCTGCTGACACGGTGGGTGTGGTGGTATATCTCTGCATCTGCTGGGGTACCTGCTGCGTGGCACTGGCTTGCTGAGGATTCTGGACATTGCTGGTTTTTGTAAGAAAAGTTGGTGATCCTTCCAGCCACCCGGAGTATGTATTAGAATATGGATTGTTTTTGTAGGCGTGAAAGCACATACTTGTTCTACTGAACTAGTACAAGACTGGGAATTATGACCGAAAGAACACATGGATCACAGAAAGATCAGTGCATCCCGAAAGGTGCAGCTACATGTGAATCTATTAGTTCTGTAGTACCAATCTATCAAGCTCTGACTTATGGCATTTATCTGTGCAGCTAAACCTCATACTTACATCAACTACATTTTCCCACCCTTCTTGGAATGCCCTCTAAGGTACCAAAAATGAGAAATATGATTGTGGCATTCATCATCATTCATAGGCAGCGTTGACTTCTTGGTTCATAAATCGACCATAGCGCAGAATCTAGCAAAGCCCACCTCTCTTACCCAACCCATTGTAGAATATTGAACTAGGACCATTTCTCAAGCCCATGATGAGGACCCATTCTCAAAACTCCTTAAAACCGTTCCAAGCATCATATAATACTCTCTGTCTCCTGATTGAAGTTAGTAATTTGGCTCCTCATAAGGTATTCTTTGTGGTGGGTAGTATTTCCTCTGAAAAGCAAGAGCTAAATCCTCCCAACAATAATGGGACCTATTGAGATCATTCAACCAGTTCTAGCCTTGTCTTTTATGAAAACGGAAACATCGCCTTCTGATGTGTCCTTAAGACATCATTTGCTTGATAGTATCCATCAATTTAAGTTATACAATTTGTGAATTTGTAAGTGTAAATCGGATCCTCCTCCAATGTCCCTAAAACGGATTCGTTCAACCATGTTCACAAGAGCCGGTTCATTTCAAAGTTCAGCATCGGTATCGGGTACTGAATACCTCCAGCCATAGATTACGTACTAGGCAAGGAATAGTCTCTCAATGAACGGCCGCAGGTGGCGTGGTGGTGGAGGTGGTGGCTCTTACCCTGTCCTTCCTCTTCGGCAGCCCATTTCAACTTCTAAATATCCTTCAAACAACAGCGGATGAAGTGAATCGAAAAACTGAACAAGTCAGAAACAGTTTCCTCCTCCACGATCGGGAAGAAAAATTCGGCGTCTATACGTCTCAACCGTTTCAAGAAACACCTCGCTCGGGCTCAGGGAGATGAAAGTATCAGGTTCGCGTCGTTTTGCATAAACCTCTGACCTACCACAATAGAAACTCCGGCAAAGATGAGAACACCCCAAAGACGAATAGTTTCTTGAGACTAAGAAAAATAAAATAAAACATAAACCCGACTAATAGAATTAAAAATGCCTCCCTGGCAACGGCGCCAAAATTTTGATGAGGCTATCGCACACCTATCAAAGTAAAACCAAACAGCACTAACTAATGAAGCTAGGGAAGTAAGGATCGAATCCTCAAGGAAGCAATTGAAACTCTATAGTTCTAAAAAGCTTAACTGTATAAAGGCCTTGGTCCGAGAGATATTGACTAACTAACCGACTACTGACTAATTACTAACTAATTACGGCAAATGACGAAGAATAAAACCATAAATTAAGCTTAGGGCATTCCGGGTCACCAAGAACAACTAATGGATTCACTAACAAGATCGTTCATCTACAATTATCGTCAAATAGGGCTCACTAATTCTCTCGAATCTAGACTCCCTCGAACTCATATAGCGGCTCTCGCTCATGCCTAGACTATTCCGCCTATTATCAGTGGTCTTATTGTGGTATTTTTACCTCTCGGCATCAATTCAACAATTACCAGAATTACAACTAAATCTGGCAACAATTCAATTGTAAAAAAAAAGAACCAATAATAGAAATTGACTACTAATTGTGGAATTGAAAACAACCTATTAATAGTCCATTAATTAATCAAGGTTTCCCTAACCCTAGAAATAGACTACTCACTCATGATTATGAAAATTAAAGCAGAACAATTGTAAAGTTCATAATTGAATTCATGAAGTAATTGACAATTAAAACTAATTAACATAAACAAATAACTAAATTACACTAGACTAAAGAAACTAAAAAAACATAAATTAAACTAAAAAAGAACAAACCAGATTACCAAATTGAAGAACGAATCGAAGGCTTAATGGATGGAAAATTATGTTGTTAACAAAACCCATTCTCTAAATAATTTGAGAGAGAAAAGTGCTTATTCTAAACCTAGAGAGTGATTCTCATTAGGAAAGCAAGTTGTTTTGCCTAGAAAGTCGTGCCTAATGTACCCAAGTTGGGCTACAAGCCTAACTACGAAGAAAATAAAAGAATAAAATCCGGAAAAATTGTCTGATGCGGGCGCATAGACATAGGAGGTTTATGCGCCCGCATCAGACCTCCAGAATGCCTCCTTGTTTGAAATCTTGATTAAATGCGCCCGCATGTGTTATTCGTGCGCCCGCATGTGTGCCTCAGAAACTTGTTTCATTTTCTTTCCTTCTTATTTCTTCATGAGTTCTTTAATTTGTTTTCATGCTTCTTGACACGCATTTCGATGTATCCTCACTCTTATCCCGTCTAAGCTTTCCGGCTTCGTTCCGAGCCTCGGTTTCCGTGCCTGAAGTTACAAAACATACCAAAACCGAGCATAACAACCGCAAATGATAAAAATCAAACTAAAAAGCTCTAAAATCGCCGGAAATTAATCAAACTTGACGAGACACTTCAAATTAGCTAAAGAACATCGAATGAACTAAAATAGAGCCAGAATATCAACCACTAGGCATAAAATTGACTCGAAATAAGGGGAAAAACACTATAAAAACCGCACATATCAAACATTTTCTATGAGTTCCTCAATTTTGGTTGGAAAACGTTGATATTGAAGTGACTCAATGGAGCTGAATAAACCTAGATCTAGCACATTGAGATCAGGTGACTGTGGTGGTTGAAAAACCATGTTGATATTCCAACCATCTCCTTTAGTTGCTTGTAACCATTCATCATCATTTGGTATGTTATGTGGCCTTGCATTTTCCCATTGTATATAAACTTTCTTCCCTAGAATGTGTTGTGGTCATTTCTCCTTCACACATGGAATTATGTTGTTGATCAACATTGCCCTGACAACTTCCCTTTTTACATTATGAATTGCTTTTATTTCCCAAGTGCCAGCAGCCCTGTTTTTGCTGTTCTTCTCAGCTTGTTTGTGATGCACAAATGGCCATATACCATACTTCCCATTATGGATCATTGCACCATAATCATCAAACAGTGGCTTTCCTATAACAACCATGAACATTGCTTTAACTTTAAACCTTCTTGACACCTCACATCTATATGTGTCATCTTCCTTTAGCAGCAAATAGAATCTTCTTGTGTCTGGATTCAAATAGAACCACTTCTCACCAGTGTGTAGAGTAAGATTCATATCATCAAATGTTGCTTTTTGTGAAGGTGTTCCAGGTATAATGTGGGACAACACCCATTTCATCCTTGCAATTTTGTGGTCTTCTGTCAGTTTAGGGTGATTTGTGCTTGTGTGACTTCTCAGTCTGCCTCTTTTCTTCAACCTATGTACATAGACATGGGATACATTCAACTGTTTTGCAAATGATCTTGTTGTTGTTCTATGCTGTAATGGCACTGATTGTAGGATTTCATCACTTGAATCCTTTGGTTTTCTTCCAACTGTGCCTAACTTTTTAGTCCTGACATCAATCAACTCCCCTTTGCCTCTTTGGTCCTTTACATATGTGTACATTCTGCTGATGGTGGACTTATGAACCCCAAGTTCTCTTGCAAGTTGTGATATGATAGCCTTCCATATGGAAGATTTTGTTCTGTTTCCATAGCTAAAATGTTATCAACAAGTTGTCTTCTTTTTTCAAGGCTTAAGTTTGGTTTGTACCTTGTTATTATCTGATCAGTATGTTCCCTTGCATTATGTTCTTGTTGTTGTTGTTCTTCTTCTTCTTCAAACAATATTTGGTCTATTGAGAACCATCCATCATCATAACCAAAGTCTGTCATTTGGTGTTACACAGATAACTTCTTTTGTTTTTGTTGCCTTTCTTGTGCTGTGTTCAGCAGGATGGGGCTGTGTATATGAGGTTGTTGCTATTCAATCAGTCTGCAACTTTTTGGGGGTGCAAATATGTAAAGGCTAACAATAGGATGGTGAAGATGATGACATAAACAACAACAGTGCTGCAGGAGAAGAAGAACAATTTCTGACTTAGGGTTTTTAGGAACTTTTTAGGGTTTATTTTGAAACTGATTTGTGTGTATTAACTTCTCATTTCCTCTGTTTTTTTTTTTTTTTTGTGTGTGTGTGGGGTGGCAGCATTTGAAACTGTAATGAATTATGGTTTGTATGTATATATAGGGTAGTAAGGTTGGAAACAATATCATTTGAATTTCCTAAAAGTTTAGTGGGAAATTCAAAATAAAAATTTGGTGGCTTTTTTTGGTGGGAAATTTAATCTCTCTAAAATTATGCTTTACAAAAGGGACTTGTGGTCCCTCATTTTCATATTTCTTAATCTGATTTTTTCTCTCTCCTCACCCATTAATCACATGCCCCTACACTTTTTAAACATACTTAACAAAAATCACCTAGGACTCCGTGCAACACAAAGTGTTGCATTTATTTTGTAACGGAGGAAGTAATAAATATTTATTTTTATTTTTGATGTGTCAAATGACAATAAATAGATCTAACTTCTAATTTATTTGATAAATGAAACGAATATATAACGAAATGTGGACATTTAAATCACTAATCAAAGTTACTTAAGATGATAAATGCATGGGCTTGATTTGTAAGACATCATAAATTCGAATCTAGACCTAAGCATGATAGTTAGATAGATAGATTCGAGCATAAAATTAATTGACTACCGCAACAAAGTAATCAACCTACAAAATAACTAATGATCAACAATACAACCGAAATTATATATTTTTAAAATATAGACATTAAACATCAACGATGTTCGGTTGAGTTGGTAATTGGATTGGATGACAAGAGAAAGGTCTTCGATTCAATCCTTGTTACCACTATATTTTTAGGTGTAATGTATAATTTCTTGTATATGTGACGCAATGTTGACAATAGCATATATACCGCTGGTGAAAAGTAGGGGTGTTTACGTGGCACGCTGACGTTGTCTCAAACGCCTTTTAATATATTGTACGATGATTTTAAAACGAAGAAATGTTAACAAACATAAAAAAAAAGATTTAACCAAGAAAATTTATTAAATTGTTTTTAAAACCAACAAATATCTGTGAGATATCATTTATGTACAAACGATCTTGCTAACATGCGTCCAGAGACGTTGGTTAAGCACTAAACATATTTCCGAAATGAAGTTGATTTGGAAATTAAGCTAATATTACGCATGTTCTTGATGTATTAAGGTTAATATCTCACTTTTAGCTTTTAACGCCGGAAAAATTTATGAAAATAATCCGAACTTTGGACGGTAATTCAATAAAAGACCCAAGTATTGTTTTTTCAATTTTGGACCCAATTTTATAGCATATTTTGCGTTTGTGGACCCTAATGAATGTTTACCTGCAAAATCAGGTAAATGTCATTTATTACCCGGTGGAATAGTGAAACAAATATTTATTTGCGATTTTTATTGACTTTGACTTGCTTTGACCTAATTTAATTAATTATTTTTTCTTAAAGGAAAGCCACGTAGGCAAGATTAAATTAGATCAAGCGTTTGTACAATGAGTTTGTATAGATGCACTACAATGAAATATCCCTTCTAGAAATACAATGAGCTTGTGTGTTTCCTTCTCTTCTAACATGACTAATGCTAATGGTCTCACAGTCGTAAAGCATAGTTGTAGCCTTTGCCAGTTAAACACACCATCGTGCTTGGAATCGCTTGACTGCCACAACCACAATTTCAACCTAGCTTGCAATTCCTACACACCACCCCTATACCTACAAAAACCCTATCCTCTGAAAACACTAACAAAAATATCATCAACATAAAACCCGAGTTTCGCCAGAAATCCAGCAATGACGTCATCTTCGGGAGTCATGAAAGCGGGGTTTTGGGGTCGAGTGCAGGGTGGGGAGGTGGAGGGTTTTGTGGATGGAGTGGAAGAGAGGGAGTAAGTGGGTGGTGGAGACTTCGAGGAGGAAGAAGAAGTTCAGTTCAGCAAATATAAGTTCAGTTCAGCAAAAATAAGTTGAGGAGAACAAAGCCTTACTATGCATATTATTTTTTGAAAATAACCTATTTTTTAATAGTTGTACTGGGTTTTAATACTTTAAATATAAAACTAAGGCATTGGATAACAATGTTTTAATTTAAAAAGATAATATTGAGAAGTAATTAATAATAAGAATGTTAGTTTTTGCTCCTAATGTTATTGGTAATACAAAGTATTTTAGTAAAGTAATTTCATGTCATTTTGTTTAAATATACTACTACTATACGAGAACAAATATTATTACTTTGTATATTCTTTTTTTATAAATAAAAAAGAAAATGACCTAATTTTTTTTATTGATTTCTATAATTAAATAGTGTTGATAATTTTTATTTCTCTAAATTACATTTTTCATATTGTAAAGCACAAGGCTTGTGAATGGCTAGCTAGAGACGTCTTTCAAGAGGCGATATTGATCATTCAAATAAAATTGGGTATATAACTTTATAAGTCATAATGTAACAAAGGCAAATCAACTTAAAAAAAAAATAATAAATAAAAAAAAAATTCATGCAAATAATCCCAACTATGGACGTTCACCTAATAAAAGACCCAACTTTCATACCCATTTTCCAATTTTGGACCCTCTTAAATTTTAACTTGTAAAATCAAGTAAATCTTGCTAATTATCCAGTATTTGCTTAAGCAGGACCACCTGAAACCACCACCACAACCATCCCTTCCACCCGAAACCTCCAAATGTTAAGAAAAAACCTGATAATTAACAAGATTTACTTGATTTTATAGGTTAAAATTCAAGGAGGGTCCAAAATTGGAAAATGAGCATGAAAGTTGGGTCCATTTTTGGATTAATCAAAGTTCGGTCTTTTATTAGGTGAACGCCCATAGTTGGAATTATTTTTATGAATTTTTCCAAAAAAAAAATCGATTCCACGAAATCTCTATAGTAATTGTACGATGTATTTAAATGGATGAAACAATAAGCAACTAAATTAGTTCCACCTAATTTTATTGGTAACATTTTATTAAAGTGGTTTCATGTTATTTTGTTTTTAAATTTAAGCTACTATGTACTTATGCACGAGAGCTTAGTCTAGAATCGGAAAAAAATTAGTGAGCCCTAATCTAGATGAGTCATGTATTGTTTTAATCTATTGTCATTTTATTTTGTTGTCAGTTCATGGTGAACCATCGTCCTAAGCTTAGTTTAATTTGGCAATCTTATGTTTAATCCTACTTTAGTGTTATTATTTAGTGTCATAATCAATTCCAGTCACAAAGATTCTTATAGCAATTCGGCTTTTTAGAATTAGTAGAAATTCATGTCTCCATGTGGAATTGATCTCTGCTTCTCTAACTGCACAATTAGAGTCATGGGTCTTTCTTTGAGTGATGTGCGACAACCTATTCAAATTTTGGCGTCGTTGCCAAGGAGCAATTTTTTTTTTTTGCTAATTAGGTTAGTTTGTTTCTTTTTATTACTTTTTCGCCTCAAAGAACGATTACTTACTAACGTTTGCAGTTTTAGTATTTGTGCAGGTTTCTAGTTTGTGTGCAATCTAGGTACAATAAAGAACCTAAACAATCACTTAGAAAAGGTCTATAACGAAGGAGAAATAAGGAGGTCAACGAAAGATTAAGAGAGGAGACAACTAATTTTGTCTAAGTTTTTCGAGTTAGCTTATAATCCATTTTTGAATACGACTCCGAGATGTCTGCTGCAGGTTGTCGCACACCTCTCAAAAATAACCGAATAACACTAACTAATATATATAGCTAGGGAAGTAGGGATCGAATCCTCAAGGAAGCGATTAAATTCTATTAGTTCTAAAAAGTAAAAACTGTGTAAGGGGCCTTAGTTAAATTTTTTAGCTAATTAACTAACAATTAAAAGAAACAACGAAAAATACGAATTTAAACTCAATTTATAGAAACCTAGGGCAATCAGTTCACCATGAAAAATCAATAAATTCATAAAATAAAAATTAATTAATTCATTAATGTTCATTAAATTAGGGCACACTAATTCTCTCGAATTTAGACTCCCTCAAAACTCTTTTATCGGCTCTCACTCGCATAAACTCGTTTTGCCTATTATTCAATGGTCTTATTGTGGTAATCTTACCTCTCAGCCCCTATTTCGACAATTATGTAACTCACAACTAAATCTGGCCACAATTTAATTGCAATCAATAGAAATCAATAATAGGAATTTAATTACTGTTCAGGAACTAATCGATTAATATTAAACTAGTCCATTAATGAGTTCATGGATCCCCTAAACCCTATAAAATAAATTACTCACTCATAATTATAAAAAGTAAAACAATAAACAAAGTTAAATTCATGATCATAAACAAATTAAATAAGAACAATAATTAACAAACTATTAATCAAGAATTAATTAAGAAACTAAAACTAATCAACATAAACAAAACAATAATCAAAACTAAGAAACAAAACTAAAATAATAAAACTAGAAAGAAAAGAGAAAGGAAAGAAATTACCAAATAAAAGCTTGAATTGATTGAAAGTGCTTAACAAACTAATTTAATCTAATTTTACAGAGAGAAAGTGAGTAAGGAGATAATTAGGATTCTAAGATCTAAAAATTAGTAAAAAAAAACTAGTTAGGGT
>PYUH01000295.1:233289-245019 GCA_016808085.1 Suaeda aralocaspica
TATCTATCTATCTATCTATCTATCTATCTATCTATCTATCTATCTATCTATCTATCTATCTATCTATCTATCTATCTATCTATCTATCTATCTATCTATCTATCTATCTATCTATCTATCTATCTATCTATCTATCTATCTATCTATCTATCTATCTATCTATCTATCTATCTATCTATCTATCTATCTATCTATCTATCTATCTATCTATCTATCTATCTATCTATCTATCTATCTATCTATCTATCTATCTATCTATCTATCTATCTATCTATCTATCTATCTATCTATCTATCTATCTATCTATCTATCTATCTATCTATCTATCTATCTATCTATCTATCTATCTATCTATCTATCTATCTATCTATCTATCTATCTATCTATCTCTCTATCTATCTGTCTATCTATCTATCTATCTGTCTCTCTATCTGTCTGTCTATCTATCTGTCTGTCTATCTGTCTGTCTATCTATCTGTCTATCTCTCTATCTGTCTGTCTATCTATCTGTCTGTCTATCTGTCTGTCTATCTATCTGTCTATCTATCTATCTGTCTATCTATCTGTCTGTCTATCTGTCTGTCTATCTGTCTGTCTATCTATCTATCTGTCTATCTATCTATCTGTCTATCTATCTATCTGTCCATCTGTCTATCTATCTATCTGTCCATCTGTCTATCTGTCTATCTGTCCACCTATCTATCTAGCTACCTATCTGTCCATCTGTCTATCTATCTATCTGTCCATCTGTCTATCTGTCTATCTGTCCACCTATCTATCTAGCTACCTATCTATCTAGCTACCTATCTATCTACCTACCTATCTATCTACCTATATATCTAGCTATCTATCTATCTATCTATACAAAAGCCAGTAGCACCATGATCTTCCACGTGTCACTATTTTCCGATTTTTATTTAAAATTAAACTAGATTTTAGGCCCGGCTACAGGGGTGGATCTAGGAATTTCAAATAGGTGTAACACTCTAAAAATTTTAAAGTCCGGATCAACCTCTTTGGTTCAACGATTAAAAAAGTTCAGTTTAATCAAATCGGTTCACAAATAAAAGTTGCAAATCAAAGTTACATTGAAGTTAATAGAAATATAGAATCACTCTAGTTAATACAAATTAAAGTTAAAAAAAAATTTATCTCAAATTCAATATATCACTATACTAGATTCAACATAAATTTAAACAAATTAGAAATTAAACAGAGAAAAAAAAGTTTAAATAAACAAGAATTCTTAAAATCAGATTAATTTCCTATCAAAACAAACCAAAAAAAATCAAATCAATTTAAACCACAACATCACTAAATCAGATTAATTTATAACCACAAAATTACAAAATCTAATGTCAATTACATGAGGATACAACTTCTTAACTTCTTCGTACTCATCAAACTTAAACTCCTTAGCAATCTTTTCAACCCCGAATTCTTCCCTCCACTTCAAAATGTTGCAGAAACGAATCTTTAGCTCTCGAGAGTCGAGATGTCATAACCCCTCATGCGGAAAATTATATTTTAAACTAAATTAGTCTTAAACAATAATCATGAACTAATATTTCACTGAATATCAAATATTGAGAATGGTGATACAAACATTCAGGAAAAAAATTACCAAAAAAACCCACAAAAAAAATATATATAAACCCAAATAAACTTCAAACAAACAAACAAAAAAAATTCAGAAAATCAATGAGTTGCTCCCAAATCATTAAAAAAAAAAAAAATTTGAGATTAAGCTAACAACATCACATTAAGAGGAAACGAAGATCTCAAATACCTATCAAAAATATGATGAAGAAGGCGACGAGTGACAAAGGTCGGATGAGTGATGAAGATGGCGAGGCGAGGCGAGGCGACGAGGAGTGAGGTCGCACTAGTACAAAAAACGCATTTTGCTGCGGTTTTTTGCCGGTTATTTGCTGTGGTTTTGAACCGCAACGCTTATAGCAGCAGCAAATGATGAAATTTTATTTACTGCGGTTAAACCGCAGCAAAAAATAGGGTTATTTGCTGCGGTTAACTGAATAACCGCAGCAAATAACAGCAGCAAATGTCCTGTTTCCCTCCAATTTCAGTTGAGTTATTTGCTGCGGTTAATTGGATAACCGCAGCAAATAATACTTTTTTTTTTTTTGGGTAATTTTCTGAAATTATTTTACGCTCCTAATTACTAATATCATCCACGCTCCGTANATCCACGCTCCCTGCAAATAATATTCCGCAGCTAGTACCCAATTTATCGAAACCAAATTCAGTTCAATTAATATAAATTAATCGATTGTTATTACCAAAAAAGGAAAGTATACAACCTAGATAGCCAGCCTTAGCCAAACTGACTCAGTCCAGCCAAAGCAGCTCAAATGAATTCAAACTATACATAAAACAAATAAACCAAAAAAAAAACACCAACAAATTAAAAAACAAAACCAAGAACAACCAAACACCCACAACCCAAATCAAGCATTATAAAACCGAAGCAGCAACTGCCATACCAACAACTCAGCTATACCAACAAACTACCAAAACCAACAAGCTGCCAAAACCACCACCAAACTGCCATACCAACAACTCAGCTAGCCACAACCATCAAAACAAGCAGCAGCACACAGCCAAACTAGACCAATCCACAACCAGCTCACAACAAAAAAATAACAGCATATTCAGCAAACACTGACCACCACAGCAATTCACCCCTTTCTCCACACCAACTGCACCCAGCCAAACACTGACCAGAGAGCCAGGCAGCACACCTGAAAACCAACACTGCCATAACCAGAAAGCAGCCCCAGCACAGCACAATCTACAGCAGCACCCCAAAAGCACCCAAAACTGAACCTCCAGATTGCACAGCAACACAACCACAACACAAACCAACTGAACCAGGCCAGCAGCAAATCAACACTACAACAAACATGCTAAAACCACACACCACAGCACCTAAACAAACAAAGAAACAGAAACAACACAGCACAGCACTCAACCAGCAACCACAGCAAACAACATAGCCTATAACAGCAGCTAATCCCACCACCAAACTACTACACTGCAGTGTCACTGTACCAATACACAAATTACCAATAGCTAAAAGTTCAATTAATAACTAAGTCAAGTGAATGTACTAATATATTCCTAGCTTCTTCATAAACAATGTGTGTACAAGAATGTCGCAACCTTGTCTCGAACCTCGCTTATTTGTGCTTTGCTGAAAGGCCCTTCTCGAACCCATGTAGCTTTTGTGAATACCTAATAAATAATAATTTAAAACCAGTTTAATGATACTTCCTTAATAGCAATCACACAAACCATAAGTGCATGTTAAACGAACACCAGGAACTTTGAACACATAAACGAACAACTAAGAACCACAAGACGCAACCAACTCCCTTAATAACTCCAACATACACACACAACAACTCATGGCTCATAACACAAACACCTAAACCTGAATAGTACCAATAGCTTTAAGTTCAGTACCAAAAGCCTAGGCCTTTGGGGCAAATAATTCAAACCCCCATTTAAAAAGATTGAAGCTTTATTAAAAGGGTAATGAAATGAGTCAAAATATGACCGTGATTCAAGTTCTTCTACGGTTTTGATTGGGTATGAGGTTGGAATTGAGGGTTTTTTGGGGTCGAAATTTGGGGGTTTTAAAAGGGGTTTTGATTCTGATGAAATTTCAATTACATTTTGAAGTGTGTGGAAACTTCATGACAATCAAAATCTAAGCTCACCTTCTATGATAAGGTGGAATTATGGAAGCAATAATCATAATTTTCTAAGTCAATGGTCAACAAATAATATCGCTTGACTTTTCCTACATATTTTCATTGTGATAATCTATTTTATTAGCCAAAAGTGGCATTAATTTGGTCGGGCGAAGAAGAATTAGGTAGGTATTATTGATATAAATTTAGCTAGATGAGTATGGCATATTCATCGAAAACATACTTAAATCGCTATAAGCCAGCCTATAAACTATGCACCTATCAGACTATCACCTTTGAACTTTCTAGTCGTCGTTACTAATTGAATTAAATGTGGATACTAGTAGGACAAAGTTATGTTTAAAGCTGATAAATCTTGTTAACAATGTCTTATGTGCTATATGGAGACATCAGCGATGCCACTAGTTGTTTGACTTATATGTTTTTCCCAGAGAAAATGTACTCTTAAGTAAAGTACCACAATTTCTTAAGAACTACTCATAAGAAGATACGGAGTACTGAAAAATGAAGTATGTTGCGTCTAGTTTATTAGGGGATAAATTAAAGCCATTGAAATGCCATAAACGGATAAACCATATAGGATATGCCAAGAATAATATATATGCGAGATAATTTTCTTCAAAAATCAGATATAAATACTTGAGTAAAGATGCAACTATCTGCATCATTGCAACAACAATTGCATGGTTGCATTACAGGGCAATTATTGCCCTCCATTAGCAGGAAACCATTCTCTATGTATGGAAATCCATACAGGAGATTGAATCGGTTCACTGCCAAAGGAGATTTGCCCGGCAATTCAGCTATGCATGTAGTCATGAAGGTAAGCTCATTCTTAAGTACTCTATTTTAGACTAAAGTAGTTGATTGTGATGAAATTTGGGGGTTTTNNNTGGGGGTTTTAAAAGGGGTTTTAAAAGAATACATTAAAAGGGTCGAAATTTAACAGCATGTCAACTACTAATTGAAATTTGTACCTAAAGCTAAAGCTAATTTAACAGACTACAAGTCCAAAACAGACACGTAATCCAATNAGTCCAAAACAGACACGCAATCCAATAAACCGCCCAAAACAGTCCAAAACAACTCAACACAAATCCAGAGAAACAAGATAGACCAACAATACAACAATCCCATAGCCAGCAACCAAAACAGACCTAAAGTGTCCAAAAAACCGCCCAAAATAGTCCAAAACAGAACACCAGCAATCGAAAACACAGCAGCGGCAAACTTTCTGGATAAACCATGCTATTAACCTGTAAGTCTGTGGTTGGTTGGTTTGGTTTTGTTGTTGGTTTGGGGCTGGATAAACAATTTCAACATTGTCCTTTCTTTCGAATGCAAATCTTCTCCTATTTAATTTAGACNTGGGGGTTTTAAAAGGGGTTTCAGAAGAATACATTAAAAAGGTCAAAATTTCTTCGTGTAGAATTGCTTTCGATTGATAAATCCTCCGCAGTCATCTTAATTTGCAAAGACCAAGCAAGTCTATAGCATTTTGTAGCATATTAATGTTGCTGATGAGATAGTACAGTTAGAGTAGTATATTATAGCATATTGATAAAAGCCCCCGTCTAAAGATTCAACTGAAACTTTCAGACAATTCACGAGCACATGTATACGACGAACAATGCTCTCAAAATTTGTTTTCCATATAACACAAAAAGAGAAAATAGTGATTGACTTATATGAAAACTAGGTTCTGGGAGCATTGGTCATCGTTCTGCACATAACACATATAGAAGAAATAATGGATCTCTGGTATAGGAAAAGAATACATTAAAGGCCTGAAATATATTCATGGATCCCTTTAATGTTTTTTCCACAAACATAAAATTCCCATTATTTTCTGTCTTCCACAAATGTGCAGCCCAGTATTTGGGAGCATTGGTCATCGCATATCTATGCTCGTGAGCCATTTGAAAATTTCAGTTGAATCTTTAGACGGAGGCCTTTATCAATATGCTATAATATACTACTTGAACTCTACTATCTCATCAGCAACCTTAATATGTTACAAAATGCTATAGACTTGCTTGGTCTTTGCAAATTAAGATGACTGCGGAGGATTTATCAATCGAAAGCAATTCTACACGAAGAAAAATTAATGACAGGCTATTCCTGACCTACTCATCTAAATTAAATAGGAGAAGATTTGGATTCGATACACAATCCAATATTGATATTGTTTATCCAGTCCCACCCCAACAAAACACAAATGAACTTCAAAATATAGTTTGGACTTAAAAGGCAGAAATCAACCNAAATCAACCGTTATCATCAAAGATACCTAAGCTTTGGCTAAAACAGGCCAAATCAACCGACAAAACCAACAACACAAACCCATACCAGCATTCAAAACTAAGAAAACAAACCCAAAGCAGCATGTTGCCTTCCGGAAATTATTGCAGTACTTACCTCCTCAATATCATCTTACTCATTACAANAATATCATCTGACTCATTACACCTTGAGATGATGTCATGCATGTAACGCATTACGTAGTACCCACAATCAGTACCGTTTTGCTGTTGCGCGCACTTTGAAGTACATAGAGGACATTAAAAAAAATCAATATAAAATTTGCATGACAAAGTAAGCAACCACCACAAATGTATAGGATTTCGATGTCCCTACCTCAACTGATATCAACTTCGGAATCATTGTGCTTGTGCGTATCCTCTTCATGACACTATACGGACGAAAATAAATAAGCGAAGGTAAGGAGCCGTTATATCTTACATTTCTAGTATAAAAGATTTTTGGTTGACGTTATAATTTACCTATTCACCCACGTCATAATCAATAATCTACGTGGCGATTGAGGACGGCAAGAATCAAATTCATACAACTTGTATGTCAAAGGTGATATCAACAAAAGCACCCAATGTGAACTGCGCCAAACAAGAGAAAGCATAACATTTGGAAATCGAAACTAAAAATGGGAAAGTTGCCTTAACAATGGGAAAGTGAAACAAGAGAAGGAACAATAAGGGTGGGGGGAAAAACAATGGGAAAGTGAAACAGACTTACTCCTCAAGTGACGGAGCGATAATGAACTTCCTTTTCGCTCGAATTGCTTCTTTGATGGCGGTTTCAAGGTACGCTTTCACATCACCCTTGTTCTTTAGACATCGATCCTGATATATCTCTTGAGGACACAACCACCCCACCTTGTTCATGGTATTGGTTCCGGCCAAATCTAAGTATACACAACTAATTAAGGTGGAAAAAAAGGGGAAACATTAGTGTACAAGTTGCTCCATCTCATAAACAATCATTCAAACAAAATCAATACAATTAAAGAGGCAGCTTATGGAAATAGAACATGCATGAGTTATGTAAAAATGGACTTCATTTAGGTTTGTAAGTGAAAAGCATGGAATTTAAAATTAAAAAAGTAACGGAGATAGCAGTAACCTCATGAACGCTTGCAACACTGACAAAGACAACATCTCCCCAACGAGGAAATCATAAACATCAGCTTTCGTTACACATGTCTCAGCATCCTCAAAGTAGTGGAATTGATCCTTGCTCAACCACACCTTTAAAGGATTCTCTTCCGGCTCATCTTTGGTGCATTCATGTAGCCACTGACACGCGGGTGACACATTTTTGTACACCTCATCTTCATCTTCCTTGTTTGAACCTTTCGAGGAAATCTTGTTGTCCGGGCCATCCTTTTGTTCTTTTGCGGAATCTCTGTTCCCGTGTTGTTGTTCTTGTTCTCTTTCAGCTCTCCCCTTTATTCACATTAACATATATATGAGAACGACAATAAAAAGGATTAAAACGATAATTGGAAAATTAGTATTAATCAATTTTATTTAAGGGTTTTAATCACCTCTTCTGGAAACCGCACCCATTTCCTAGGCCACGTTACAAAACTCCCTCGTGCTTCTCCCAAAGTATTCAATCCCCACTTTGGTCGCGGAAGGGGAAGTATTACATCTTCCCATCCGTCTACAATTGAATCAACCGACACGTTACAATTGCCTACACCAACATCTTGGAGATGCAAGACTTGGGCCTGGACAGTTGGTTGAAGATGGCCAAATGCAACCACCAGTAAACCACCATTTCCACCTCGTGGATCCCGGAGAAGCAATGTGCATGGTGTTTCCTCCTGCAAAATGTGTTACAGTTGAAGGACATATGATAAAAAAATAAAATTAAAAGTACTAAAAAATAAAGTGTAAACTATTAAAAAATGAAGTTAAAAGTATGAAAAAAGTTAGCAAACATTACCTCCACATCTGGAATGGGAGGCTCACTTGAAGCTCGGGAAGTCTGTTTTCGCCGGCTTGACTTGTCATGAACTTCATCTTCATTAGGTGAATCTACATCATGAATTCCCACCTTCTCACATAGAGCTTTGAACTTTTCTTTGACCAACTCCTCCACCATTTTTTCCATTTCTGGACTCATCTTCGTTTTTGAAGAACTACTTCCTGACTTGTCTTGTGGAAATGCCTTTCGCTTACCTAAACGTACACCTCCCAAACCTTTCACACGTCCTGCGTGGTCCGGGGGAAGTCCTGCTATAGGGGTAGGATTCTGACCTTGAGATTCACCCTCGTTGTTCGTTCCAAGCTGTGTTATAGATACAAAATTGAATCTTGATATTATGTTCAATCAAGTACTATTGATGTTCTATTTTAATTGAATCTTGGTTTTATGTTCTACTTTAATTCAATCTTGATATTAGACAAAGTAAATAGGAATGGGTAGGATTTCTCAAAATTAGTTGGCATGAAATACCTAGTAGCTAAAAATCAAACGAAAAATAGCAAAAATCAAACGAAGAATAGCAAAAACGAAAATAGCCAAAAACAAACGAAAATAGCAAAAATCAAACAAAAATGGCAAAAAATGAAACGAATTTTCTTACCACAGCATCTGCCACTTTCTTCAACTCAGGGTCTACAATCACTCGCCTCCCACTTGCATCTCTAGCATGTAAAGAACAGTACCAATCTACTACGCGATTTGAGCCGGTTACCGTAACAGATGAAGAAGAGGTGGCTTCCTTGTCACCAACACACGACACCACCTTTTCATAAAAACCTTCTTCTTTCCAATCATCTTTTGACCGCTCATACGGTTTCTGCCCCATGCGGTGATAGGCCTTCTTTTGCGAGGCACTTTGCGAAGCAATAGCGCGTTTTTCCTGTCCAAATCAAAAGGCAAATGATGGTTAGTAAAACATAGGATTAATGTAACAACAGATACGATGGTTAGTGATATACTTACTACTTGCTCCGGAGTTGTCTTCTTTGCAACAAAGGCCTCCCATTCTTTGCTCGATATGTGAGGGTAAATATCGTATGGCATCTTATTAGCTTCCTTCTTTGATCGCTTCCTTTTTTTGGTGATCCACCCACTCACAAGTTTAGACTTAAAATCTCTAAATCTTTCCGCAACGGCCGAGAGAAAAATTTACCTCTTAGCCTCATCAACTTCGATATGGAACATATTCTACATAAAACAAATATGTTTCAGCATATACTACATTAAAGTTAAGCCAATATGCCAGTTAAACCATAAATATAAACATCTTCTACACATAACAAGGACATACCACAGTATCTTGCCACATAGCTGCTTTCAAGCCATCCTCCACGTCTACCCACTTCAGCAAAATAGATAGCTTTCTCATACAAATGCCGATATGTCTCCCATACATTTTTCGCCACTCACCGCATGGTTGGCCAACATTATTGTACTCGAGATACATTGGTGTAGTCGACTTCACACCCCTAGACGGACCTCTTCCTCTCCTGTTGCACAAAGACTTCGTCACACCCCTGTCAGCAGAAGATGCCTGCTGACCAGCAGCCTGATCAGGTGTGGAATCAGGTTGCTCAATAGCAGCCTGATCAGGTGCGGACTGAGGCTGCTAAGATGATGTCTGCTGTGGCTGACTGGGGGTAGTTTTAGGGGCTGCAGTTTCGACTTCATTAATTGGTGGTGCTTCGTCAGCCATTCTCTCGAACTGCTCTACCTTCTGAAGGAATTTGTCGTACTCTATATCTTCCGGCTCTCCTTGATCTTCCTCTAAGCGATGGTCAAAACTTGGGTCCGACGCAGAACTTGAATCATCACCGCTATGTACATCGTCATCACTGGACATGGACTTCAATGCAACCTACAAACACAAATCAATGTAAATACAAATAATGGACATGAAAGAAATCTTTAGCCGATATCATAACAATATACCAACATTCATTAAACAAAGTAAAAATAAAATCATAACAAAATCAGTTACACAATCACAGGATGAGCTCAAAACAAAAAGCAGACACAACGGCTCATGATCACTGAAAATCACTCAAAATCATTGAAAAATCAGTCGTTCAAAATCATGCACAGTCAATTGCCACTCGCTCAAAATCAGTCATTAAATGTGAGTCAAAATCACTTAAAAATCACTCAAAATCACTCAAAAATCATTGACGCAAAATCCCTGAAAATCATAATGAAATGTATATATCATACTAAAATGTCTTACAATTAAATGTGTATATCATATTTAAATGTGCATATCATAATTAAATGTGTTATAATTTTGAGTACATTCAATTTTCAGCAACAGTTATCCCTTCGGCGTGGTCTTCACGCAGGTAATTGGACTCATTAGCAACCGATTCGGCAACACTTGTTTTAGGACAAATAAAAGGTGAAGAATCCTCAAAAGCGTCATACTCTTCCTCATCGTCAACATCTCCGATGCCGAGGATACTACGTTTCCCCGGCAACACTATAGACCATTTTGAGTCAGCAGGGTCGGTTACGTAGAAAACTTGCTTTGCTTGCCCCGCAAATATGAAAGGCTCAGGACCCTCACACATTCGAGTCATGTCAACAAGAATGAAACCACACGGGTCATCATTTTTTACGGAACGCCGATTATTATCTACCCATTTGCATTTGAAAAGGCAAACATTGAAGGTACAATACTCTAACTCCCACATTTCTGCAATTTGGCCGTAGTACATTACCGNTAGTACATTACCGTAGCATCTACCGGAGTTTGATCCTTTGCACTAGCATAAAAGGTTGATGATGCCAACAAGGATATACCACTATTCTGGACACATGATGACTTTTGATCCTGATAAGTGGTCCAAAATGAGTACCCATTTATATCATAACCCTCATAATTTGTAACGGTTTCCCGAGGACCATAAGCTAACCACTTCACCATTTCAGTCACACCCTGCAGATTCTCCACAACAACTCAGTTGTGAAACCACTCAATAAATGTCTTATTATGCAAATTAGACAATGCTCTTTCAGATATCCCTGGATTTTAAGTCTTTAAGATCTGCCAATGTTCAGTAAGAAAAGGATGAACTTCTGCCATATGATGTAACACATACAAATGAGCTTGGTTGAGGACTATCATATTCGCCAAAATCGTTCTTGACCCAATAGTACCCTACCATCAAGCCTCCATTCATGACGAGTTTTAGGCAAACCAATAGGATGTGCACCTTCAACGTATTCTGTTATGAAATTTCTGACCTCATCACTGATGACCCCTTGAACAATACTAGATTCTGGTCTTGCAGGATTCGTCACCTTGTTACCTAAGACCCCCATATGTCTTCATAAGGATAGCAACCATCTCAGAAACACGGGACTAGAAGCTTAATCTCACGAACGAGATGTACAATTAGGTGGACCATTATATCGAAGAATGCAGGCGGGAAATACATCTCAAAAACAAAGAGTTTCGACTACACGTGCTTGGAGGGTATCCAACATAGTTGGATCTAGTGCTTTGCTACATATTGTATTGAAGAAGGAACATAGTTCGGTGATAGTGTACCTAACATGTTTAGGTAAAATCCCACGGATTGCAATTGGTAAAAACACTTGCATCATAACATGACAGTCGTGTGATTTCATACTAGATAACATCAACTCACCATCTAAAGTCACAAATCTTCTCATGTTAGAAGAATACCCTGACGGCACCTTTAAG
>PYUH01000295.1:245036-288426 GCA_016808085.1 Suaeda aralocaspica
TTGTATAAAGATGTGCAAAAGTGTTTCTTCTCCTGTTTCGACATTGTGTAGCAAGCTGGAGGAAGGTAGTAGGTTTTTTTCTCTTCATTTGAACTTTGTCGCACCTTTTTCTTCCCCTTTCCTTTCTGTGATGGTACATCTTCCTCCTGATTCTTCCTTTTTTTACTCTCTTTCAGCTGAGGCCAGAGCTCGGGTCGAACTCCAAGTTGTTTCAAGAACTCCCGATTTCCTTTAGTGTCTTTAGTCTTGTTCGGAATGTTGAAAAGGGTGGCAAGTATGGCATCGCAAACATTTTTCTCGATGTGCATCACATCGAGACAATGTCTGACTTGTAAATCTCTCCAATATGGAAGCTGCCAAAATATAGACTCCTTTTTCCACAACCCGGAATAGTTGACATTCGGTTTCCCAAAAATGGTTTGAACCCCCTTAACCTGTGAATACACCTCATAACCAGTTAATGGACGACGAGCAACACGATCCTCAACCATCCCATTGAATGGCTTCTTTTTCTTCCGAAAAGGGTGGTTAGGTGGAAGGAATCTTCGATGACACCAGTCAACATACTTACCCACCCATGTAGAATCACCATCGTCCATGCAAATAGGGCAAGCCTTCATCCCTTTGTTCTTGTACCCAGATAAGTTACCATAAGCTGGAAAGTCGTTGACAGTGCACAAAAGCATTGCACGCAACGTGAAAGTCTCCTTTGCATGGGAATCATACACCAAAACACCCTCATCCCATAATTTTCTTAAGTCATCAACTAAGGGCTCCAAATACACATCAATGTCATTACCGGGTTGCTTTGGACCAGAAATAAGAAGTGATAGCATAAGGTACTTTCTTTTCATGCACAACCAAGGTGGAAGATTATAGATCGTTAAAATTACCGGCCATGAACTATGCTTCGAACTAAGAGTACCGAAAGGGTTCATTCCATCAGTGCACAACCCAAGCCTGAGATTGCGATTGTCATCTCCAAATGTCTTATACTTCCTGTTGATAGTCTTCCATTCCGGACCATCAGCTGGATGTTGTAGCAAACCCTTCACCCTTCTACCCTCCGCATGCCACCTTAGATTCTTAGCATCCTTACTAATTGAAAACAACCGCTTGAATCTTGGTATTATTGGGAGATACCACAACACCTTGGACGGCGGACCAGCTTTACCCCGTGCCCCTTGTCGCTCATAACATGGCAAATTGCACTTTGGACACTTATCCAACAACTCATAATCTTTTCGGTACAATATGCAATCATTTGGACAAGCATGTATTCTCTCATACTCTAAGCCGAATGGACACATCAGCTTCTTAGCATAGTAAGTCGACTTAGGAAGCTCATTGCCATCCGGAAACATGCCACTCAGCTTTTCTAGCAACATTGTGAAACTTCTATCAGTCCAATTGTTTTCTGACTTGACACTAAACAATTCCATCACAGCAACAAGAATGGTCAATTTAGTACAACCGGGGTACAAAGGCTTTCGAGAGGCCTCTGAAATGGATTCAAAGCCTCGTCCATTCTCAAGGCCTTCCACCATCTCTTCGACTCTATAATCCGCTTCATCGCGTTCATAATCATCATTCCTATAGACATCATCATTGGTTGCATGAGTATAGTCCTTGTTATGTTGATGACTACTATCATCATGTTGATGATTACCACGCGAAGAAGGATCGTCATGGACTCCTATCTCACCTTGATAACTCCACACATAATAATCAGGTCAAAAACCATGAAGAAGTAGGTGCAAGCTGACCTCAGCAATACTTTCAAACTTACGATCATTGGCACACTTGAAACATGGACAGTAAAACCACCCGTTTTTTTGAGTTTGTGAATATGCTTCTGCACGCTCACAAAACTCAAACACCCCTTCTACAAATTTTGCCTTATCACGGCAATTGTACATCCATGACCGATCCTTTGACATCTTGTGCAACTAACAACACACAATTGAAGGTATTCAGTACAATAACATAGTAAATTTAATATATGGTTGTGTATAATTCTTTCAAAAATGTGCTTCTTGATTTAATAAACATTTAATTAGTTTATCAGTTCAGCAATTGCTTACTATAATTGAAGAAGCAAATTACGTAGTAGTGAGAGATCATAAGGAATTTTTCAGATTCCATGTACACTTGTTAGTTTGGGAGGTTGGTTTTGTTTTCCAATAGCCTTCGAGTTGTGAGTAGCGACTAAGAGCATGTTGGTTCAAAAACTTGGAATGGGATGGAATGAGAATATGAAACCATAGAGTATGGAGTGAAAATCCGTTTCTTTTTATAAGTTGTTTGGCTCATCGCTCATATGTTAACAAGGGAGGTGTGGAATCCTATACCCTTGGTAAATGATTCCAACTTTTTCATCTTTTTCGTCATTAATAGCGACACCCATTCGATACTACTAGATAGGGTTGAACCAAACACCCACTCCTGAGGTATTACTATGGATTAGTAATGGATAATTTTTATTGTGAATGAATGAAAATGTACACTTCTTCTAACTGTATAACTGAAATACTGATTTGAGTTTTGACTTTAGTATTTGAAATGGAGCTCCAGCTTAGCTCGATTTTGAGTTTCCAAGTTTTGAATTTTGTTGGTTACTATATGTAGAACAGTGGATTATATGAAAATAATTACACTAGATGATAAAATTAACTAATTTATGCCATCTTTTTGTGTGAAGTCACTTGATATGTAGTAGGCACTTAATCTTAGCTACTTGGCTATGAAGTAGAAATTGCATTTTTATAAATACCAAGTGTAAATAAAATTAAAGATTGTAATAGATAATAATACATACTAAAAAGTTTGAAATTGCATATTACGTGTATGGCTTACGAAAACCCACAATACTTTTTCTTAAAAATACCCATAACAACCCACAACAAATTATGAGAACCTAAACCCTAAAACAAAGAACCAAATACCTCAATTTCTTATAAAGAGAAAAAGTAAATCAACAAATTCAAGCAAAACAAACAAACATTAAAATTAATGTATCATCAGCTAGATTAAGCAATGCGATTTACTCAACCAAAACAAACAAAAATTAAAAAAACAAAAAATTCAATTCAACTACATCAAATCAAGCGAAGAAAATACAACCAGAATAAATAAAAACTATAGAACAAAAATTGCAATTCAGCTAAATCTAAACAAGCAAATAAAACTTAACAATTGTCTAATACAAAGTAGTAAGTAATACATGCATTGCAATAAAGCTAAGGTATTTTTTCGAACAGATGATATGGCATGCAATGTATAATTTACTCAATTTGGGCACTCTGCCACTCACTCACCATGTAATTCAGTCACTCACTCATCATTTGGCTATGAAGCCATATGCCTCATATGCGAAACATACAAAGTGAGAAAGCAATTTGTGTATCCTTTCAAGAGAGGAATTAGTAACGTAGTTAGTACTTAATTTAATTTAATTTAATTGATATCACTTAGAATAATTAAAATGCTTAGTTATAAACTAACTATAAACTGAACAAAACTGGCACTAATTCTATAAATAGCAAGCATCACCATCTCTATAAACCTCAAACACTAGAAACGCTAGAATATCGAAATTTATTAGTGACAAATGTCAACTTCAGCTACTTCGACACATTTTCATTTATAGTTTTCTTTCATACAATTTTACTTTAACATGTCAATATTTCATCGGCCTTTTATCTCTAATGAACATTCATCAATTTTGACTAAAACAACACATGTCCTTGATAGTTGTATAAATGGGTATTTGAGTGTATTTAGGCGCAACTATTATGTATTTATACTTAACCAAAACTGACCTCCACCAGGCCACCACAGCACCACCATAAACAAGCTATCATCATATCCACCCAACTTGACCACCATAGCCACCATGGCCTTGATAGTACAAGCCACCTAACACAACCACCATAATCACCAAACTTGAACAACATATCTAATTCGACCACACTAGCCACCCAATTTGGTCGTCGGTAATTGTTTCAACCACCATAACCAATTCGACCAATCTCAGCCAATTCGACTACCTAAACCCTAACTATCTAATTCTGACAATCTAAACCCAATTTGATCAATTATAACCACTTAGCAACCTGCAAACAAACACCAATTTCTCTAAATGAAATTAATAAATTAATTACCAGCTTTTGAGCACAACTAAAACCAAAACCCATGCATCCTACGAACAAACAACGAAAAGCACAATCGGATGAAAGAACTTCGACATTTCTAGCAAGAAACGCTAAAATCAAAACTATGAAAAAGCAAATTTCAATCCTAAACCCTAGTGACGAACCAAACTAATCCTAAGAAGCAGAAAAAAAAAACCAAAACCCTAAAACGACGACAAATTCGTCATAAAAACCAACAAAACGAAGCAAATTTTTTCTAACAAATTAAAACATAATTTTTTGTAACAAAAAATTACCTAAACAACAACAATTGAAGACGAAGACCGACGAGGAAGGTAGGAGACGACGACAGAAGAAGATAAGGGCAACGAAGAAGAAGAATACGACGAAGAAGAGGCCGTTGTGGACTGTTCAGAGGCCGTTTGTGAGTGTGAGTTCAGATCGAAGGAAGAATGAGGGAGTTAGGTTTGAGTGTGAGTGTTTGATGTGAGTGTTTGAGTGTGAGTGTTTAAGAGGAATGAAGAAAGACGGGAAAAAAGAAGGACAACAAAAGAAAAACAAAGGAAAAAAAATTAATAATAGTCCCAACGGAAAAAAAAAGAAAAAGAAAAAAAAATCTACAGCACTTATTTGCTGCGGTTAAAAACCGCAGCAAATAATCATATATAGCAGCAAAAAAAAATATATTTGTTGCGGTTACAAAAGAACCGCAGCAAATAATACTCCTTATCAAAAAATATCAATTTATTTGCTGCGGTTTTTATAAAACCCCAAAAAACCGCAGCAAATAAGGCGCAGCAAAATGTATTTTTTGTACTAGTGTTCGCGGTGACTTGTGAAGTTGTGAGAGAGAGAAGAGAGGAAAGGGTTTGGTTGGGAAAACATGACTTGTGAAGTTGTGAGAGAGAGAAGAGAGGAGAGAGAAAAGGGTTTGGTCAGGAAAACAAATTAATTTTTGATTTTTTTTCAGTTACGCCCCTGCCTTTCGTTTCCACGCGTTTTTTTTATAAAAAAAAAATGATTTCCTTTTTCCCCAGAGGGGTAGCACGTGTCACCCCATGCTACTTCTCTGGGTCCGCCCCTGCCCGGCTAATGCCCAGGGTATACAGTTTAGTGCGCGTGTGAAAATTAATATGCATAAAAACATGATTTGGTTCTATCTCAATTGATTCATTGCGTGTGATTTATTGCAATAAAGAGACATATAACATATCATAGCTCAACGGTTAAGTTATTAATGTTTGGCTTTGAGATCATGAGTTCAAATCTCATACAACTCATATTTCTTTTAAATACATGATAATATTGAATGATAGCTAACAAATGGGTTAAGGGAGTGCCACGTAGCGTGTAGACATGCTTCAAAACACTTTTAAATATATTGTATATAGATTTAAATCATCAAAAAACTTTTTCCGCTCATTTACTAAATTTAAATCATCAATTTTTTTACCAGATCAATCATCAAAAATATTTTCCCGACCATTTTTGAAACCCTATATATGGCAACTTAATCAATGAACTATATATTATTAATTCATAATGTGTTCAAAAATATTTTTGCCAAAATATATAAAAGCTTACATTTACTTGAGCTTAATAGCAACTTTAAAAGTTTTAAATAAAAAATATATATGCAATTTCATATAAATGTTTTTTCCTTTGTTTTTATCAGTAATATTTTTTTTCGTGATTCTTCAGGAATGATTTTGAATGTCATTCAACTTTAATTTATTGCTAATGAACATAATTTTGATAGTTTTAATGTAGTAGTGCTTCACAAGATCATGATTGTAGCTTTGCAAGACAATAAAATGAAAATTTTACACGCACATCATAACTTTTTTCTTTAATTTTTATACTATTGCATAGGGTATCAATAGTTCAATTTGATACTATTGCACGGGTCTTCAATGGTTCAATATTATATTGTAAAGATTTATTTTATGACATTGAATTCTAATTTATTACATACTGCGGGGAATTCGTACTTCAACTATCCTAAGGAGTAGTATTTCACGAGATCAAAATAATACTTTTAAGTGATGTATAAATAAAAAAAATTAAGATGTTTCCTAATTTTTTATTTCTCAAATAATATTCATATTTTATATATATATATATATATTTTATAATATATTTATATATTTACTACAAACATAGTAATTTACTTTATAAACCGTGCATCGCACGGATACTATACTAGTACATATATATACCATTAATATTTGTATGCATCCCATATATTACTCCTCAAAATTGCATATAATTATTATATTACCTTATTAAATGCAAAATTTGTATCTAACATATTACTTTTAAATTGTGCATTGCACGGATATTATATTGGTCTATGATCTATACTCTATACTAAAAAAGGCCATACTATGCCACATGTTAACTTTAGTTTAATTTGATCCTTCTAAACAACTGAGTTAATTATTATCCCTTTTTTTTATAATACTATCCTCTAATTGATATTTGTACAAGACAATAGGGGTGTGCAAAATCGGATACCAGAATTTTTCCGATCCGAAAAATCGGATATCCAGATTTTCGGAATAGAAACATCTTATTTCGTATCTGTTCTAGACAAACCAAAATTTAGGATCGAAAAACCGGAATTTCGGATCCGGATTTTTAAATCAAATTTCTTCTAGGTATTTCTTTATTCTTCTAAAAACGGATCAGAAAACCGGATATCCGGTTTCTGTTTTACTTTTAAATCCGGAATTCGGATCTTCTAAATTTCATTTCAGTTCCGACCCGGTATCCGGTTTTTTAAAACCGAATATCCGGTCCAATTTTTCTGTATTAAAAAAACGGACCGGATTTTTGGAACGGAAATTCGGAATCGGAACTTTATAATGTATTCAATATGTGTTATATATTATGCACTAATTCGTGTGTCAAATTTTATTCACTAATTCATGAATGAAATTCAAGCAAGAACGGTTGTAAATAAAAAGTACGTGTTTGAAGACCATTTGAGGTAATTTATAACGCGATATTATCACTAGTGGAAAAAACTCTATTCGTATCGGGCAAAAAATACTGTAGGGGGCCCGGAATTTTAGGGTCCCAAAATTTTTGGTCACCTTTCCCCAAACCGTCCATAGGTCGAGTTAGACCTAAAAAATTGGCTTAAGGAAAGGTGAAATGGACTCTTTTAGAAGTATTTTGCTACAAAACAGAAGCGCAAGAATTTCAACCACACTGGCAACGTAGCGTGACAAAGTTTGTCATGCTGACTGTGCAACGCTACAAAGTTTGTCACGCTGCAGGTGTAGCGCAGCAAACTTTGTGACGTTGCGACGTTAGCGTGACAAAGTCTATCGCGCTACGCTAATTTAGTGTTTATTTTTTTTAAATTATCTTTTTTCGAGTGAGATAATATCAACGAATACGGACGATGCTACTAAGGAGTCGCCAATGAGTTTTAGGAATCAAACTCATAAACCGTGTATTTAGATTGATTACGAATGGGACACGAATACGGGACGATAATCTAAATTACACGAATAACCCTTTCGATCCCATGGGGATGACTCCAAGTTATGATCTTATGAACCAAAGGTTGGATTCGGGGGTGAAGGTACTAATATGGCGGAGTGCATCATATTAGCCCGTAGGCGGCCATTACTAGTTTTCTCTCAATTATACACAAGTTATATAAAGAACCACAAAATAATAATTTACAACCTAACACAAAATTACTATTATTATGGTGAAATCATATAAAACTAATTAATTTAGTCAAATCGTCGTTAAGATTAATTCATGGTTCCTAGCATGATATAATTTGTCCAAACATTATCTTAGTTTAATGTGATAAATTAATTCAAATTAAGCCCTTTAATAAAAACAAAATGATAAAATCGGTAAATGATTCGGAAAACCAACAACAACAGATCCACAAGTTTGATTTTTAGGGCTCTTTGGAAACGTACCACTTCTCGTAGGAAGATTGGAGTCGTCGAGTGTTAATTTGGGCAGAGTCGAATTATTGATTCAATATTATCAAAATTTGTAGCAACTTTTTTAAATAAAATAAATAGTAAAACAATAATAATTAACTAATCATAAGAATGAAGATGTTAGAAAAGTAATATTTCGGATTCTTTTAGTGTAAGGGAGAAAGTGAGTAAAAAAAGTTATTTAAAGCCTTTTATAATATCCGAAACTTATTTTTTTATGCCCAAGTATACTCGATTATCCAATCTTCTAAAGTAATGAGTTTTTTAATCATCACAGAGTCCTACCGCTGGACAGGGGACTAAATTAGGTGTCTACAGTTAGACCCCACTTTGATTGAGTCCGAGTAAGACGAAAATCAAAGTATGCTCGAATCGCTTTTCGAGACTTCCATATCCAGAGCCATGAGCTCTTCATTGACCAATGGGTGTATCAAATTTTAGAAAGCAATGGCTCTCGAAACTGAAATCGACTTTCCTTTAAAGAAACAAATTTTATAAATTCGCTTATTTATCAAAACATTTAACACTTAGCAGATAAATTTGTTTATTTAGTAATTTGAATAAATTTTCTTTTTACTGGAATCTTAGAAAGAAAGGTAATAAACTTCATTTTGAGTAAACTCGCTCATTTACTGAAATTGTTTGAAAAAAAATATTCATTTATTACCATTTTGGGTAAATTTTCTCATTTACCAAAATTATGGATAACATGTAATAAATTCGCTAATTTATCACTATTTTAAGTAAATTCGCTTATTTACTGAAATTATTGAAAAACATGTAATAAATCCGCTTATTTATTACTATTTTGAGTAAATTCGCTTATTTACCAAAATTATTGAAAAAGGGAATAAATTCACTTATTTATTATTATTTGGAGTAAATTCGCTTATTTACTGAAATTATTGAATTTTTTTTAATAAATTCGCTTATTGATGAGGCTATCACNTGATGAGGCTATCGCACACCTATCAAAAATAAACCTAACCACTCTAACTAATATAGCTAGGGAAGTAGGGATCGAATCCACAGGGAAGCAATTAAACCTATAGCTCTAAGAAGTTTAGACTGTGTAAAGGGCCTTTGAATGTTGAATTAAGACTAAAAAGTTAACTAAAACTAGAACTGAGTCGATGAAGGGAATGAATTTATGAGTAAGCCTAGGACATCGGTTCACCACAGATTAACAAATGGATTGCACACAATTAATTAATTAGATTATCAATTTCCTTGAATTAAGGTCCACTAATTCTCTCGAATCTAGTCCCCTTCAAAACTCATCTAATGACTCTCGCTCACTTAGACTCGTTTTGCCTATTGTCCTTATGATCTAATTGTGGTAATCTTACCTCTCGGCATCGATTTCAACAATATCAAACTAACAATTAAACCTGGCTAGTATTTAACTGAAAGCAATAAAAGTTGACAACAAGAATTCAAGTACATTAATAACCAAACTAACAATTATGAACAAAGCATCAAAATCAAACCATGGATCCCCTAGTCCTAGAAAGGAAACTACTCACGCATAATAGAAACTAAAGGAACCAATTTAATCATAAGAACTGGAACTGAAAACATGAGTACAACAATTAAACTAATTAACAAGAACAAAAATAACTCAAAAACAAGAACTAAAACAAAAACAGGATCTAAAATTAAAATACTACTAACAATTAAAACTAAGGAAAATAATTAAACTAATAAAAAGAAGAGAAAAAATAAAGAAGAACCTGAAATTACGATTGTATTGAATGAAACATTAAGTTTTGACAAAAGTAAGTTCTAGAGAGAAACTGAATGAAAAACCCTATGGAGAAAAATAATCTCCCTCTAATGTGTTTTAAAAAAAACCTAACACAAGAACTATTTATATGAAAGTATAATGCTCGAGCTAAGAAGAAGTGAAAAACGGACTCCAGACAAACCGCCCGACCTATCGGGCAAAATCCGCCCGATCGGGCTCACGAAGCGAGTGATTTTGGCCTTGGAAGCAATCCGCCCGATCGGGCGCGATCAATGTTTTCGCCCCATCTTCTTAAAAAATGCTAAGTGAATTCCGCCCGATTGCCCGGGCGAAATCCGCCCGACTACCCGGGCGAAATGACTTTCTTGCCTAAATCAAGTCAGCTCGTCTTGTGTTACTCCAGGCTTCATCTTAGCTTCCTGAGTACTTCAATTCTAACCCATGGCTTCCAGTATCTAGTTGTAACTCATATGATTGCCTCGGAGTCAATGCAAAAACACCGAAATCCTGCAAAAAGTTATTAACAAGCACAAACAACTCCATACAACCAGATGTTAGCCAAAATAGCTCCGAAGAGCATAGGTTAGAGTCAAAATAAACCAGAAAAGGGAGTAAAATATAAGAATAAAATACACTTATGAAACTCCCCCAAGCCAAAACTTTGCTTATCCTCAAGAAAACAAACTAAACTGTGTTGACTCATGAATTGAGAGTAAAGTTTTGATGATGACTAACACAAACAAGCTTAACTAATATATACTTTGAGTTCCTATGAGATTTCACAGGTTCAAAGTGTAAGGAACTTGGAGCAATATTGAAGGAACGTAACAAGCTAAACAACCAAGTTCATGGAGAAGTTCCTAGGCAGAATATTGCAAAGGAACACAGAAGAAAGAAAAGAAGTTCCTTGGTAACACAGTTATGTAGGAACAAGCTGCGAGAATAGATCTGTTCCTACAGGAACAGGCGAACAAAGTCAAGACATCCACATGAAGTGTCTTGGTAAAGAGAAGAGAATTTCCAAGAAGATTATAAGCATAATCTTCTAGGAACTTAGTAATTACATTGGAGTCTCAAATCAGATTGGAACATCAAACCTAAAAGCAAGTTACGAATCTATCCTACGAAGTGGTCTAGGTTAATTTATTGGGCTGATTTTGCTGAAGAATAAAAACGGCATCTAGGGTTTTTAACAAGTCAAGAAAAGTTGTTAAGCATCCTAGATTGTAGGAATAAAGTCATGGGTTCATGGGCAAGAATAAAGCGGTTAAATTAGTCAAGTCAAAAGGCCTATTCTCCTGGTCTACATACTTGGGATAGTGGAAGAAATCATGGAGTTGTGGATGAGCAAAGAACGTGGTTGAAGACTGAAGATTACAAGCCAGAACCATTCTATAAATACTCCAAGAAATTCAGAAGAAGAAGTGAAGAACATCAGAGAACACATTGAGTATTTAACGAGTACATGTTTTGATGTTGTTGTTCCAGTCCAGTTTAAAAGGTCTTTTCAATGTATTAGAGTCAGAATTGAGTTGTAATTAGTGAGAAAAGGAGAAGTGTGAGAACTAGAGAAGAGTGGAGAAAAAGAGAAAGAGAAGCGAGAGATAAAGAGTGAGAATTGAGAATCAAGTTCCTACAGGAACTGACGAGGGAAATTAGAGAATTTAGGTTGTAATAGCTGTTACAGGCCTATAATAGAAGTGGAGTTTTCTTCCTTAGGGCCAAGGAAGTTTTTCTCATAAATATATCACTCGTACTCTTTAATTCGTTTAAATTTGTTTAAATTCCGCATACAAGTTCCACACAGCAATTCACCCCCCCCCCTCTTGCAGTGTTCCTATAGAAACAACAAACTGAACAATGACTTCACCCCAAAACTTTTGAAAATACAATCAACTCAAGCAATTCCGAGCATGTAAGTTCCTATACCAACATATCAAAATCCCTTGACCGCCATCCACTTAAATCAAAATCAATAAGCCAACCATGTAAGAAATAGAAGTCGATGACTAGAGTAGCTCACTCGGTGTCACTCCACACATAAAATTGAGCATAAACAATGAAGCTCTCCCTTAATCCCAAATAAGAATGCAAGTGCAATAAGTGTTTAAATGCAAATTTTGAGAACCCAAACCCACATCTCACACCTCATGCAAGTGTTTAAGGGTAGTCACTCAATCCTAATGTGAAAGTCGACTCGAAATGCGAGTAATACTCACTAGCTTTGGCAATTGACTCACTTCACAAGAACTAAAAACATGCACATGCCAATCAAAAAGGTCTTTTTAAGCTTGTAACGCCAGATTTACCTAATGAATGTAAGAACCCAATCTTTCTTCATGTAATCCTGGTAATCCGGAATGGCTAGGGTGATGGGTAGGATAGAATTTGGGATAATGTGGTGGTAAATGCGGGCTATACGCATATAACAATCAAAGATCATAATTAACATCTCCAACATCAATACCAACATCAAACCAATTCACATGGAATCACATCACACCATAAAGCTTTACATTTCAACTACTTCAAATATCACAAGCTTTTCTTCTTCAACATCTTTCAATTCTTTTTTATTTTTCATTTTTCATTTCCTCTTCTTTTTTTTCAACTTTCAAGATTTTTTTTCAACTTAGGCTCACGACTCTTAATGACATGTCAAGGACAAAATCATCACACATACATAACTAAGCCAATAAAAGATATAACATTTTGATTCTTCGTTAAAACTAGCCTAGACATTGGTATGCAGAACCTTAATGTGAAACCTATTATCAAACTTTAACCACAACCTTTTCACAATTTTTTCAATCCTCCAAAACCTCCAACAAATGCAAAACAACAACAAAACAACTCTTCAACTCCCCCAAGCCAAGCTTGGGCATATATCAAAATGGTTAGAACAAGGCCAAATAAGGTTGTAACGTGGCTAAAATGCAATGAAGGGTAAAAAGCTCAAAACAAGGATCAAGGGAAAATTTGTGAATGAATGCCTAAAATTTGAAAGCTCCTAAAAAATGAATGCCTTTTTTCATTCGCGAGATGTAACATACCAAAGCCAAGCTACTAGAGTCAAATGCCAAAATATGGATCATACATGCACCAGGAACTAAGCACACATGAAAAGAAACAAGCATAAAATAATGTATGCGGCTCAAATCCTCCCGTTAACACAGTTCAAGCCTCTACTCTACACATAGCTATAATAGCAAGATTAGAAATTGTTTCAAGCTGAGTCATGTTCAAGTCCAAATTGGCAATTCCCAAAACATAACTCATCACATGCCCAAATCAATCAAAAAACCATTTTTAAATAAAATGCTGGGCACAGGGAAGTCATCATTCAATCATTCAGTAATTCGGAAGTCAAAAATAAACTCAATTCATTCAAACCATTCAATCTATAAAACAATAAAAACTAAACTAGGAAAGCAGTACAATATTTTTGGTCATATGTAAACTCCTACTTCTAGCAAGTAGTACAAACCATATGACTATCCTAAGAAAGCAATAAATCTATACTAAAAAGCAGTAAAACTATACTAATAAAGCAATAAATCATACCTCCCCCAAGCCGGACTCAACAATGTCCTCAGTGCTGGAAGGGAGTAAAGTGAGAGAGAAGAGAGATGGTGGATGGGGTTAGGGGGTCATGAGGGTGGAATATGATGTAAATGGCTAAGAGGATGAAGTTGTGCAAGGATAAGAAAAGGGCGTGGGTGGTAGACGATATTGCGTGTAGCATACATGGATTGAAATTTGACCACCTCTCACTGTTTCGGTCATATCTCACAAAGTAAAATTTGGATCAACACGATTCTTATTTCATTGGAAAGTAAACTCAAAGAGCTTCCCAACGGTAGGTCATACGCCCCGTGGAACGTCCTAGAGGGAAAGTTATGGTCATTTGAAAATGATCCTATGAAACTGCCGCGGACATGTCTATTTGCCCGACTGAGATGCATTTTCGCCCGACTCGGGCGAAATTTACTTAGAATTTTTTTCTGATCTTTCCTCAAAAACGCCATTCGCGCCCGATCGGGCGGATTTAGCCCGACTGCTCGGGCGAAATTTTTGCCTTTATAATTCATGCGTCCCTCACTCGTCCTGTGCGCTCGACCGGGCGAATTTCGCCCGAGTGCTCGAGCGAAGCCCGTGGTAGCACGGGTGCTTCAATTCCTTGCAAATTTTCACCTTAGCAACGTCCTGGGACCTGTACTCTTAAACCGAACTTGACCAAAATCATTAGTATCCTCACTCTTACTCACCAACATAGATAAAACTTGGTTGAGGTATGAACTACTACTACGGAAACAAAATAAAGTGAAAAGAAAACTAGACTACTTACGGGTTACTTTCCGCAAAGCGCTCCTTTAAGGTCATTAGCTTGACCATGTTACCCAATACTTTAAGGAGGGTCGAAGAGGGAACGTGAACCCTATGTAGTAAAAAATTCAAAGACGCTCGGGGTTTTCGTTCGCTCAATTGTCTCATGATCCTTACATGGAATCTCGCCATTTATCTTATTCACCTTAAAAACATGTTGAGATGACTTCCGAGGCTTTTGACGTTTCTTACGACGTGTTTTCTTTTTCTTTGTATCCTGACACATCTTGTTATCATCAGTTCATCACTATCTCCGTCACCTGCAAAAGAATCCAAATACAAAGGAGCCTCCAGAAGATCCTTAATAGGGGATCGAGGCAAGTCATTAAGAACAATTTCATTAAGATTATAAATTGCATGACATGATTGTTCTATCATTGGACGTTTCAAAGCATCATTAAGGTTGAAAGTAACCTTATCATCCCCTACAGATAGAGTTAGACTCCCATTTTTCACGTCAATAATAGCACCTGCAGTTTTCAAACATGGTCTACCTAAAATAATAGGGATGTTAGCATCCTTCTCCATATCCAACACTACAAAATCAACGGGAATAAAAAACTTCCCAACTCTTACCGGGACGTCCTCCAAAATACCTTTTGGGTATTTCACTGTCCTATCGGCCATCTGCAAAGTAATGTTAGTGACCTTCAAAGCACTCATATCAAGCTTTTTGCAAATAGACAAAGGCATGACACTAACACTAGCCCCCAAATCACATAAAGCTTTGTCAATAAACATTGGGCCAATGTTACAAGGAACAGAAAAACTTCCCGGGTCCTTCAGCTTAGGTGGTGACTTGTTTTGCAATATGGCACTGCACTCCTCCGTACTTGCTACGGTCTCCACCACATTTAACTCACGTTTCCTGCTCAAAATATCTTTCAAAAATTTAGTGTAAGTAGGAATTTGAGTTATCAAATCAGTAAATGGAACAGTAACCTGCAAATTCTTCACAATATCTAAAAATTTACTAAAATGATTATCATTCTTACTCCTGGTTACCCTGTTCGGAAAGGGTAACCTAACCTGTGACCTCGGGATCGTGTCAATCGATGTGTCATCTACCTTCTCCTTAGGTGCTTCAGTTTCCTTAGCTGGAACTGTCTCTAAATCTTCAATCACCACATCACTGGTCTTCTTAGCTCCACCCGCAACATCAGAATTAACATTATCAGTAGGCATTTTCGGGCCCTCATAAGTAGTTCCACTCCTCAAAGTAATGGCATTGACATGATCCCTCGGGGGGTTCTGTGATGCCTGTGATACTGGAGGTGTAGGTTGTGATAGAAGGTGGCCCGATTGCCTTTGAGCAGTTGATTGTGCAATCTGAGTTATCTGAGTCTCTAAGTGCTTGTTGTGAGCCTGCATTGCCTCCATATTTTTCTGCACCTGCAACATCATATTCTTCAGCTCTGAAATTTCACCACTAGGTTGAGGTGGCAATGGTGGTACTGATAGTGGTGGCCTGCTGAAACCTGATGGGTGTGGTGGTACATATCTTTGCATCTGCTGGGGTGCCTGCTGAGGTGATATAGTTTGCTGAGGATTCTGCACATTGCTATTGTTCTTGTAGGAAAAGTATGGATGATCCTTCCAGCCTGGATTATATGTATTGGGAAATGGATTGTTCTTGTAGGCTTGAAAGGCACACACTTGCTCTACCGAACTGGTACATGACTGGGAACTATGACCGAATGAACCACAGGAATCACAGAAAGGGTCAGTGCATCCCGAAAGTGCAGCTACAGGTGATGGTGGAGGAGCTGTAGTACCAATCTTATCAAGCTTTTGACTTATGGCATTGATCTGTGCAGCTAAACTCTCATACTTATCATAAACTACATGTTTTCCACCCTTCCTGGAATGCCCTCTAAGGTTACCAAACTGTGAATTATGAGTAGTAATTTCATCAATCAGTTCATATGCGGCATTGACCTCCTGGTTCATGAATCGACCATTAGCAGCAGAATCTAACAAAGCTCTACTCTCATTGCCCAAACCATTGTAGAATGACTGAACTAAAAACCATTTCTCAAGCCCATGATGAGGACACATTCTCAATAACTCCTTGAACTGTTCCCAAGCATCATAAAGTGACTCATCTATTTCCTGATTGAAATTAGTAATTTGACTCCTCAATAAAGCAGTTCTTTGTGGTGGATAGTACTTCCTCTAAAAAGCAAGAGCCAAGTCTTCTCAACAAGTAATTGTAGCCATATTAAGATCATTCAACCAGGTTCTAGCCTTATCCTTCAACGAAAATGGGAACATTCTCCTTCTAATGTAAATACTTAGAAACGTTCGTTTGCTTGATAGTGTCACAGTAATGAAGGAAGTTTTGCAAATGTAAATTCGGATCCTCCGTCAATGTCCCTGAAAACTGATTTCGTTCAACCATATTCACAAGGGCCGGTTTCAGTTCAAAATTAGCAGCATCGGTATCGGGTACTAAATAACCTCCAGCCATAGACTCCGTACTAGGCAAGGAATAGTCTCTTAATGAACGGGCCGCAAGTGGCGATGGTGGAGGTGGTGGTCCTCTATCCTGTCCTTCTCCTTCGGCAGCCATTTCGACCTCTAAATACCCTTCAAACAACAGGTTGAAGGTGAACTCGAAAAACTGAGACAAATAAGAAACAGTTTCCTCCACTGATCGAGGAAGAAATATTCGGCGTCTACTACGTCTCAACCGCTTCAAAAATACTTGCTCGGGCTCAAGGAAAATGAAAATGTCAGGCTCGTGGTCGATTTGCATAAACCTATGAACCTGCACAATATGCAACTCCGAGCAATAATGAGAAATAGCCTCAAAGAACCAAAAAGTTCTTTGAGACTAAGGAAAATAAAAAAGAAAACAGTATAAACCCGACTAATAGAATTAAAAATTGCCTCCCCGGCAACGGCGCCAAAATTTGATGAGGCTATCGCACACCTATCAAAAATAAACCTAACCACTCTAACTAATATAGCTAGGGAAGTAGGGATCGAATCCACAGGGAAGCAATTAAACCTATTAGTTCTAAGAAGTTTAGACTGTGTAAAGGGCCTTTGAATGTTGAATTAAGACTAAAAAGTTAACTAAAACTAGAACTGAGTCGATTAAGGGAATGAATTTATGAGTAAGCCTAGGACATCGGTTCACCACAGATTAACAAATGGATTGCACACAATTAATTAATTAGATTATCAATTTCCTTGAATTAAGGTCCACTAATTCTCTCGAATCTAGTCCCCTTCAAAACTCATCTAATGGCTCTCGCTCACTTAGACTCGTTTTGCCTATTGTCCTTATGATCTAATTGTGGTAATCTTACCTCTCGGCATCGATTTCAACAATATCAAACTAACAATTAAACCTGGCCAGTATTTAACTGAAAGCAATAAAAGTTGACAACAAGAATTCAAGTACATTAATAACCAAACTAACAATTATGAACAAAGCATCAAAATCAAACCATGGATCCACTAGTCCTAGAAAGGGAACTACTCACGCATAATAGAAACTAAAGGAACCAATTTAATCATAAGAACTAGAACTGAAAACATGACTACAACAATTAAACTAATTAACAAGAACAAAAATAACTCAAAAACAAGAACCAAAACAAAAACAGGATCTAAAATTAAAATACTACTAACAATTAAAACTAAGGAAAATAATTAAACTAATAAAAACAAGAGAAGAAATAAAGAAGAACCTGAAATTGCGATTGTATTGAATGAATGATTAAGTTTTGACAAAAGTGAGTTCTAGAGAGAAAATGAATGAAAAACCCTAAGGAGAAAAATAATCTCCCTCTAATGTGTTTTAAGAAAACCTAACACAAGAACTATTTATATGAAAGTACAATGCTCGAGCTAAAAAGAAGTGAAAAACGGGCTCCGGACAAACCGCCCGACCAATCGGGCAAAATCCGCCCGATCGGGCTCACGAAATGAGTGATTTTGGCCTTAGAAGCAATCTGCCCAACTGGCCGGGTGAAATCCGTCCGATCGGGCGCGATTAGTGTTTTCGCCCCATCTTCTTGAAAAATGCTAAGTAAATTTCGCCCGACCGCCCGGGCGAAATGACTTTCTTGCCTAAATCAAGTCAGCTCGTCTTGTGTTACTCCAAGCTTCATCATAGCTTCCTGAGTACTTCAATTCTAACCCATGGCTTCTAGTATCTAGTTGTAACTCATAGGATTGCCTCGGAATCAATGCAAAAACACCGAAATCCTGCAAAAAGTTATTAACAAGCACAAACAACTCCATACAACCAAATGTTAGCCAAAATAGCTCCGAAGAGCATAGGTTAGAGTCAAAATAAACCAGAAAAGGGGGTAAAATATAAGAGTAAAATACACTTATCACTTATTTATTACTATTTTGAGTAAATTCGCTTATTTACCAAAATTATTGAAAAAAGGAATAAATTCGCTTATTTATTACTATATGGAGTAAATTCTCTTATTTACTGAAATTATTTAAAAAAAATATAATAAATTCGCTTATTTATTCTATTTTCAGTAAATTCGCTTATTTACTGAAATTATTGAAAAAATGTAATAAATTCGCTTATTTATTACTATTTCGAGTAAATTCGCTTGTTTACTGAAATTATTGAAAAAAATGTAATAAATTCGCTTGTTTATTACTATTTCGATTAAATCCGCTTATTTACTGAAATTATTGAATAAAAGGTAATAAATTCGCTTATTTATTACTATTTCGAGTAAATTCGCTTAATTACTGAAATTATTGAAAAAATGTAAAAAATTCGCTTATTTATTACTACTTTAGGTAAATTTGTTTATTTACCGAAATTATTGAAAAAAGGTAATTAATTCGTTCACTTATTACTATTTAGAGTAAAAATTCGCTTATTTACTAGAATTGTTGACAAAAGCTAATAATGGTGTCATAAAATCACAAACCTTAACTCAATGTATTTTTCCTTTTGAGTATTTTGGATAAAGGAGTAAGAAAAGGGGTCAACATCAAAAACAAACTTAAAGCATTTGAAAAAACAGCAAAGCACAGTCAAGAACGCTAGCCTTGTAGCGTCACAAAGCCAACCACGCTGATGCGTCAGCGCGACAGTAGAAAAGACGCTAAGACCTTCAGCGCGGTTGCTGCTACCATGCTCCCAAGTGAGCGTTTTTTCATTTGTTGTGTTTGAAATGTTGCTCAATACATGTTAGTGTCGTGTAAGGACATTGGCGTGGTTTCATTGCTTGGCTTAAGTGATGGCGCTGCAGAATTAGTCGTGCTACATGTTGTAGCGTGGTAGAGTTAGTCGCGCTACTGAGGCAGCGTGTTTGGGTTTGTGACGCTGAGGTGTTAGCGTAACACATTGTCTTACGCTACTCTGCTCTTTCCTTTAAGTACTTCTTTTGTAATGTAAGTGCTTCTATCTCAAACATTCTTTAATTAAGTTAATTTTGAGAAATATGAGATGAATTTGTGCTTACATGTTGATTTAGAGAATTATTTGTTATAACTTGTTCAAATGTAGTCAAACAAATGTTCAAGCATATGAAATAAGTTTGTTTTAAAAATGCTCCAAGTATCGTAAGAGTAGGATGCTTTTATTTTATTACACAAAAGTGCTTTGGCAAATGATTCTCTAGATAATGTTATAGAATGAAGTATAATGCTCCATGAACTATTGAGAAGTGCTCTTGATTAGTTTGACTCATTAGCTTTTAAATGTCATGATTAATATATTTTGACATTTTTAAGAGTGGTAGGTTCCTAATTTAATAATCAAAAGTGATAGTGCTCTTGATTAGTTTATTGTAAGAGTAATGGGTTCTTAATTAATAATCAAAAATTGAAAATGCTCTTGATTAATTTATTTTAATTATAAGAGTGATGAGCTCTTAATTTATAACCAAAAATGGAAATGCTCTTAATATTTATGGAGCAACGTGTCCAAGAATAAGAAATCAATTATCCCACTATTTAGTATGATAAAAGTAAAAATGCTCTTAATTTTACCTCAAATGACATTGTGCAAGAAAATTAGTAACGCTGCTGCTGTAGCGTGACAAACTTTGTTGCGCTACGCTATGGAGCGCTGTATAATTTGTTGTGCTTGTTAAGTAGCGTTGAAAATGTTGTGGCGCTCCTCATTTAGCGCTAAATAGTCTATGATGCTACGCTTTTTAATTTTTTGGCCTTTTTTTTTTTGTAAAAGCTTTTCAAGTTTAACTTCATTAATTGTTCTTTACAGGGAAGACATAGGTGAGATTGTCAGAAAATGTAAACCAAAGTCTTCCTTATGTGTCTTCCTTATGGTAGCATTTCATAAGTTGCAAGGGAAGTGGGGGTTCACAAGTCCACAATAAGTAGACTGTACACATATGTCAAAGCACAAAGACAAAATGGGGAATTGATTGATGTCAGACCCAGGAAAGAAGGCAAAGTTGGAAGGAAAGCAATGGAAGTCAGTGATCAATTTTTGCAATCTGTCCCTTTACTGTACAGGACAACTCTAAGGTCTTTTGCAAAACATCTGAATGTGTCTCATGTTTACGTGCATAACCTTAAGAAAAGGGGAAGACTCAGAAGTCACACAACACTACAAGATAAAAGCTATTTTGCGACGGACAAATTCCGTCGCAAACTTAGCACATTCCGTTGCAAAACGTCTGTCGCTAAAATTTTTGTCGCAAATTTCCAAACTTGCTACGGAACTGTTGGAGTTTGCGACGGAAAATTCCCTCGCAAAGTTAGCTATTTTGCGACGGAAAATTCCCTCGCAAATTTGCAATGGAAACACTAGTAGAAAAATAGCTTATTAGTATCGTTTTTTATGACCTATCTGTATAATAGACAGTCTATTAGTATCGTTTGTTTTTAAAAAACGTTACTAATAGCGATTTTTGAAAAGAAAAAAAAATTTNTAATAGCGATTTTTGAAAAGAAAAAAAAATTTAATTTTAATGAAATAATAATACTAATAACCAAAAATTAAAATTATTATAACAAATACTATATTAAATTGATGAATAACAATAATAATTATTACATAATTATAAATTATTATAACAATAATAATAAATTATTATAAATTATAACAATAATGTAGTGAGAACAAAGTAAGCAAAAGCTTTCTTGCTGGGATCACCAGGTGGGTAGCGTTCATGGTTGAATTCATCATAGGTAATTTTTGATGAGGGATTTTTTATAGCAGCCATAGTAGCAGGAACATCAGAGATAAGACCGTGTTCAACTTTTGGGATGAGTTGCTCAGTGGCAAATCCTGCAGCAAACAATTAATCCAATGACCATGACTATGAAGCACACATCTCTAAACATGAGAGTATTGGCACAAGTGCACAACATTAAAATAAAAGAATTAAAAAAAAAACTACTCTGTGGACAGCAAGGATCAAGCAGAAACGTGAAAAAACACACTTAGAATCACGCCATTAAATTATGACAAAGAAACCAACAACACAACCTATATTTCCTGATAGCTTTGCTCATGGAAAGGACGGGAAAACAAGTTGCCAGGGAGGGCATAATGCATCAACCCTTCATCCGGATGCACAAGATGTTGTCATATGATGAGTCCAAACTCCATAGTGTTGTGGCAACATATCTAATTTCTTAATATTCTAAGCATATTGTTTGAATAGGACAAACAATAAGAATGCAAGACCTACAGTACGGAAACTGAAAACAATAAAGTCAATAAAATTTCCAGTATATCAAATCGCTATGCACAAGAAAAAAAAATCCCAGGAGTAGATACTACTAATTGGCTGCGTTGCTGGCCAGCTTAATTCAAATCATCCTTCATAACATATTTAAGCAAAGGTATTAAAAAAACGGAAAAAAAAACACTACATTATATATCATTATTACTCTATTTTTTGAAGGGTAATTAGGAGATAAGATTGCAGAAACATATATATGCCACACTATAACCAAAAAAAAAATGTCCCATATGTACCTTGGATAGGTAGGTACACTAGTCCATGCATAATGAACAGACCCCTTGAAAATCTCACGGCAAATAGAAAGCATATCTTCAATCAGATGAGTATGAAGCCACATACTCTTTGCCATGTTGCAAAGAACACCACCAGGCCTTAATGCTCTTGCCAAAGTCTTAAAAAAGGGTCTCTCGACGAGTTCTTGAGCAGGACCTATATAAAATAGGACAACAATCATCAAACATAAGACATAAGACAGCTGAAAAACAATCAAACTTAACACCATTTTTATGACCACTCTAATAAAATCATAAAACAGAAGAAAATCAAAATCACACAAGTACCAGTACTTGTCAGCTTAGAAATGCTTAAGTGATTTATTCAAATTTTACAACATACCTACAGGATCTGAAGAATCAACAATTATGGCATCATACTTCCCTTCAGACACACTTTTCAAGAACTCCACAACTGTCAACAATTAAAGAATTAAAACCTATGTACATCTCCTGAAAAAATATCGAAACAAATGCATAGTACAGAAACATACCATCACCAACACAAAGATTGACACGAGGATCTTCAAAACCACGAGCTAACTCAGGAAAATATTTCTTAGAGACCTATAAGAAGAGGACAACTGCTGTTGAATTTCCAAAGTCAACTAATTAAAATTGGTGGAAAGGTAATTTATGATACTTACATCTATAACCATTTGATCAATCTAACAAATGTCTATATGCTCTACAGAGGTACGGCGAGAAATTTCTCGTAGAACTCCACCATTACCACCACCTACTACAAGAACCTACATTACAGGTCCACCAGAAAACTCATTAGATAAGCACAGGAAGCATAAGCAAATAGAAAAAAGCATCGCAATGTAAACAAAAATCTTAAGGCTGATAGGTAACATCATGGTACAACAAATGCAATCCTTATTATGTGTATGGGAACTAAGCTGAAGTGCTGAAACAAATGAGGCACATGCAATCGAATCACATCATCAAAACTATCAACATATTATTCAAGTTGTCTCAAACATGAATTCTCAAAAAAGTCTGACTGGGATGAAGTATATGCAGGACATTGTAACTGAGACATTTTGGCTTTGTGCTTTAATTGAACGAATTCTCTCCTCGAAAGCCTAATGACTCAGCATGAACAAAGAAAACCAAGTCATGGACTCCATTCTTCTAATACACTTTCCCTCCCTTAAAGAGGGGTACTTGATTAGCTGGTTAATTTTTCCTTTTAAAACAAAGATTTATTTCCATCACACCATGTCTACCCACATGCAAATCTTTCTATACTAATTATTAATCCGTAGTTTATTTCCTCACTTAACGTGCTCCTAGGTTTTCTTAGACACATACATTGATACACGTTCTCTGTCCTACTATAGTGGTTTAAAGATCTTGAATTCACGTACAGGCCCTACAGGGTTCGATTCCTCAATGACCTGCTGTCACAGATTCCCTGAATTTGAGTTAAACATAAAAAATCAGATATCTAATCTCTATTTCCTACAATAATCAGCCCACAACATCAAATAACTGAAGAAAAAAAGACTTCAAATTCGAATTTACCAAACCAATTAATTAAACTTTAAGGGTTCGAACAAAAACCAATTAAAATTAAATTAGGGTTTCGAACACAAATCAATCAATCAAGTTAGATTGCGAATTTCAAACTACTTGATTGCATAAACATTAATTAAAGTTAAAATGAAGAAGTAAATTGCAATTCTAGTATATTTATATATTAAAAAAAAGTAAATGCAAAATTAATCGAAATAAATTAAAAAAATTGAGAATTCAAGTAAAATGAAGAAGTAAACCTGCGAAAATGGAGGAAGCTGCGATTGGTTGAGGAGATCGGGAGGACGGTGAGTCGGAGTTTCAATTGACCGCCGGAAGAAGGGAAGGAGCGGAGTCACGGTCCTTGCCGGAAGGGAGGAGAAATGGTGGAGAAGAAGAAGAAGTAGGAGAAGGGTTTTTGGGTGGCGAAGAAGGAGAATGGCGAAGAAGGAGAAGTGAGAAGGAGAACGGCGGTTTGAGAAGGGAGAAGTGAGAAGGGTTTAATTTTTTGGCGACAAAATAACATAAGTGTTTGTCATTTTTAATTCCATCGCAAATTTGCGAGGGATTATTCCGTCGCAAAAAAAATTTGCTCATCTGATTTGGTTTGTCACTTTTTTGCGACGGCTATTTCTGTCACAAACAAGTGGACTTCCGTCGCAAGTTTGCGGCGGAATTGATTCCGTCGCAAACTCTATATTTGAGACGGAATTTATTGCCGTCGCAAAAATCCGTCGCTATTTTCCCGTTTTCTTGTAGTGCAAGCACCAATCATCCAAGGTTAAGTCCTGACCACAAAATTGCTAGACTTAAATGGGTGTTGTCACACATAATTCCAGGAACACCAACTGAAAAAGCAACTTTTAATGATATGCAACTTACCCTACACACTGATGAAAAATAGTTCTATTTGAACCCTAAAACAAGAAGGTTTTACTTGTTGCCAAAGGAAGATGATCCTTACAGATGTGAAGTGTCAAAGAGATATAAGATAAAGGCAATGTTTATGGCTGTCATTGGCAGACCATTGTATGATGCAAATGGAAGAATGTTACATGATGGAAAATATGGAATTTGGCCTTTTATTTTCCACAAACAAGCTTCCAACAACAGTAAAAACAGAGCTGCAGGTACATGGGAAATAAAAGCACATCAAAATGTAACTAGGGATGTAGTGAGACACATGCTCATCAACAACATTATACCTTGTATCAAGGAAAAATGGCCAAAGGAAATACTTGGGAAAGAACTGTACATTCAATGGGACAATGCTAGGCCACATCAGATTCCTGTTGATGATGAATGGTTGAGAGCAACTAATGGTGAAGGGTGGAACATTAACATGATTTTTAAGCCAGCTCAATCCCCTGATCTGAATGTGTTGGATCTTGGGTTTTTTACCTCCATACAGTCATTATAATACCAACATTTTCCAAGGACAATTGAGGAACTCATTGAGCATGTCAACCATGCATACAACTGAACAGGCTATCGCACACCTATCAAAAGTAAACCAAACGACACTAACTAATGTAGCAAGGGAAGTAAGGATCGAATCCTCAGGGAAGCAGTTGAACTCTATTAGTTCTAAAAAGCTTAAACTGTATAAATGGCCTTGGTCGAGAAGTACTGACTAACTAACTAACTATTGACTGATTACTAACTAATTACGGGAAATGATGAAGAATTAAACCAATAAACTAAGCCTAGGGTCAATCGGGTCACCAAGAACAACTAATGGATTCACCAACAAAGATCGTTCAACCTCACAATTATCGTCAAATTAGGGCTCACTAATTCTCTCGAATCTAGACTCCCTCGAAACTCATCTAGCGGCTCTCGCTCATGCCTAGACTAATTTCGCCTATTATTCAGTGGTCTTATTGTGGTATTTTTACCTCTCGGCATCAAATTCAACAATTACCAGAATTACAACTAAATCTGCGCACAATTCAATTGTAAACAAAGAAACCAATAATAAGAAATTGACTACTAATTGTGGAATTGAAACAACCTAATTTGATTAGTCCATTGATTGATCAAGGTTTCCCTAACCCTAGAAATTAGACTACTCACTCATGATTATGGAAAAGTAAAGCAAAATAATTGTAAAATCCTAATTGAATTCATGAAGTAATTAACAATTAAACTAATTAATATAAGCAATTAACTAAATTAATTAAACTAAAGAGACTAAAAAGCATAAATTAACTAAAATAAGAACAACACAGAAAAATTACCAATTGGAGAAACAATTGAAGACTTGAATTGAATTGAAAATCAAAGTTATGAACAAACCCTAATTTACCTCAATTAATTGAGAGAGAGAAAGTGCTTAATTCTAAAACCTAAAGAGTAATTCTAAATTATGAAAGCATAAGTTCTTTTGCCTAGAAAGTCGTGCCTAATGTACCCAAGTTGGCTTACAAAGCCTAACTCGAAGAAATAAAAGAGAAATAAAAATTCCGGAAAACCGGCTGATGCGGGCGCATAGGAGATTCATGCGCCCGCATCAAACCTCCAGAATGCCTTCTTAGTCCTTTTTCTCCTTAAATGCGCCCGCATAGGTATCTTATGCGCCCGCATAAGTACCTCAGAAGCTCTATTTTGCTTTCTTTTCTTCTTATTTCTTCATAAGTTCTTTAAGGCTTATTTTATACTTCTTGACACGCATTTCCATGCATCTTTACTCTTATCCCGTCTAAGCTTTCCGGCTTCGTTCCGAGCCTCGGTTTTCGTGCCTGAAATTACAAAACATACCAAAACCGAGCATAACAACCGCGGATGATAAAAATCAAACTAAAAAGCTCTAAAATTGCCGGAAATCAACCAAACTTAGCGAGACACTTCAAATTAGCTAAAGAACATCAAATGAGCTAAAATAAAGCCAGATTAACAACCACTAGGCATAGAATTGACTCGAAACAAGGGGAAAAACACTATAAAAACCGCACATATCAACAACACATTTGATCCTTTGGTTAAGAAGTACACATGGTTAACCTTGCAATCATGCATGATTGATATTTTGACAGTGAAAGGAGGTAACAACTACAAGATTGAACATATGGACAAAAGGGGATTGGATGAGATGGGACTACTACCAGATAACCTAGCAGTTGATTAGAAGGTTGTTGATGAGGCAGTGCAGTACTTGAATGACAGGTTTAGACAAACAACAACAGAAAGACAACAAGAAGTTGGTCAGCAACTTTTCATTGATGCTAACTGAAGATTGAAGGAGGAACACAAGAAGACATGACTGCCACATATAACCTTACAATACTTGCTTAACATAATAGGGATAACAGGTTATATGTCTTTTGATTTTCATTTTGTGATGTATGTTGACTTACAGGTGTAAAAAGTGTTTGTAAGTATGCAAAATTATAAATAATGCATAGGCAGTCATGTATGAACAAGGTATGTGTATGACAACATGAATGAATTGGAGTGAAAGAAAACATTTTGATGAGTATATTAGAAAGTTATGCACATTTAAATCCATCAGACATAATATGCATGTTCATCAACACCATTGATGACACTGATACACCTCAACTGCTTTGTGTAAAACAAAACAGGAGCATCAGTGTACATTAATGGGTTTCACATGAGTCCCTTCATCACTTGGATTGATATAAGTTAGTTATGCCAATTATGGGACTCAAAACAAATTTGTAAATGAGACACAGGTTCAGAAATATTTTGAAAATTTTTGGACAAACTTGAGTAAATCCAAATTGACTGTCATGTTAGAGTAATCATCATTCATCAATCATGAACTCCCAACCACAAAACTTTGTAAACATGGTATTAGGGACAATTTGAAAAAGGAATGGGTACTTTAAGTACCACTTTATGGCAAAAATTGGGATTCAACACAAACCCAAGTGTTGCATCCTTTCGTCAACGGAGGTAGTGATCAGAACAAATAATTGAAAACAATAAAATCATAACCAAAATTCATAAGCAGAAAACATATGAAGCAAAAATTAAGCACAAAACAGATTAACACATATGCAGCATAAATTCAGAACCAGATAACATATGAAGCACAAACTAAGCAGAAAACATATGAAGCAATAATTCAGAACCACAAAACTTATGAAGCACAAATTAAGCACAAAACATATGAAGCACAAATGAAGCAGACAAAGTATATGAAGCACAACTTCAGAACCACAAAACATATGAAGCACAAATTCAGAACCACAAAACTTATGAAGCACAAATTCAGAAGCACAAAACTTATGAAGCACAAATTAAGTTGACAACATATGAAGCATAAATTCAGAACCACAAAAAATATGAAGAAAACATATAAACACATATGAAGCAGAAATTCAGAAGCACAAATTCAGAAGCAAAAATTTAGAAAACATATGAACACATATGAAGCAGAAATTCAGAAGCAGAAAACTTATGAAGCATAAATTAAGCACAAAACAAATGAACACATATGAAGCATAAATTCAGAACCACAAAACATATGAAGCACAAATTAAGCACATAACATATGAAAATAGTTGAAGCACAAATTCAGAACCAAGTCACAAATTCTTAACCCCAACAAACAACAAAAACCCATTAATGGAAGTGACAAATCAAACACAAACAAACCACAAAAGCGAAAGTCAGAAATCATGAACACGACTTAGGTAAATAAAGATGAAGGAAGTTAAAGGGACTTTACAGACCAAGTTCAGATAATATCAGAACCACCACTGTTGTGGCCATCGTCAGAGGGTGTGTCATTTGGGGCAGGTAAGGCAAGAACAAAGGACTCGTCACAGAAAAGGTTGGGAACCTCCATTGCTAGTGGAGGCTCCTCAACCGGCTCGACGGTCACGGCCAAATCAAGGACATTTTTGGCACTATTAGGGACTTCTTCATCAAGATCAACGATTTTCACACCACCTTTCGACCTCCTCCTTGAAGATCGCCTAACAACATGGAGGTTTCCAGTAGGGTTTGTAACTCTAGGCACACCCTTTTGCTTCAGATGTGAAGCAAAAGGTTTTTTTCCTTTGACATCAACATCAGCCGCACCAACGGCTTCACCAAGAGCTTTCAAAAGGTTACGATTCAAATGCTTTGCAGCTTCACCGGAGTGGTATGCCGATTTAGGAAACCTCGCACCCTTCTCAATCCCTTCAATCATGAAGAAAAGATATTGAATTTCTTTTTCGTTTTGTGTTTCGAATAGAGCTTTCTTCAATGGAGTTGGATCTCCCATTTTTTGAAGGTTGAACACTGTATGAGGTTGAAGAGATTGAGGCGTTTTTTGTTAGGGTTTCATAGAGGAAGACGGAGGATAGAAAAGTGTGGTGAGGAAGTGTGAGAGAGTGTAAATGAGGGTGCAGAAAATAAGAGCAGAGTAAATGCAGTTGGTTGAAGATGAGAGGTTTCATCTTTAATCAATAACTCAGAAAAGATGAATGAGGGTGTAAATGAGGGTAGTTGGGAGGTTGATGAATTATTTTAGATGGAGTAATTAGATATAAATCAGCAGAATTATAATCCCTAAGCAACAACATTAGATTTGTTAAGTGTATGGGTAAATAATTAAGCAAGGATAGTTTCGTCATTTCATCATTAAAAATTTACTTAATAAGGAAAAAAATAAAGTGTTGCAAGTAATTGATAACATCCTGAAATAGAAAGCATTGCACATCATCGTTAACGGAGGTAGTAAATAATAAATAATTAAATAATTAACTATAAATAATTGGATCAAATTGGTCCCTCTATACCAGCCTAAAACACAACACAACAACTAGACAAACCAGTTCAATAGGCTGAACCTGGCTTCAATCACCCTATACTACCTTGAACAGTTCTGAGCCCAGTTAAATTGCTTTCATTTTGTGCTTAATTTTTTTTTAGGGCAATTCACTTCAATTGTGTAAAGCGTTTTAGCTCGAGGAGTTGTGCCTAACCCTAATTATTGTCGTCGTTAGGGGCGGACCCAAAGGAATAGCACCGAGTAAGACATGGTAAAAAAAACTAGTGAGAACGCGTGAGGAAGGTGAAGGGGTGAGGGGCAAAACTCAAATAACCAAAACCTAATTTCTTATACCCAACCAAACCCTTACTTTGTCTCTCTCCTCTCTCAGTCACTCACAAGTCACGGATCGGCCAAGTACCCACCGCGGCACCGCCTACACACCACCCTTTCGCCTTTTCCATCTTCGGTCTTCACGCGTGAAGCGTTGCCTTCTTCGTCAGTCGTCAGTTTTTTGTCGTAGGTTGCCTCCACCGGCTCCACGCCTCCACCTCCACGTCTTCATCTCCGGCAAAGGCTGGGGCTCCCTGTAGGGCGGTTTGACGGTTCAATGTTAGCGTTTAAGACTTAAAGTTAATTTATGTTTTTTTTAATTGATTAATATTCGATAACCTAGATTTTGTGGTTTTGTGGTTATAAATTAATCTGATTTAGTAATGTTGTGGTATAAATTAATTTGATTTTTTATAGGAAATTAATCTGATATCTTTTTTATAGGAAAAAATCTGATTTTGAAAATTCTTGTTTATTCAGTCTGTTTTTTTTTTTTTAATTTTAATTTGTTAATTACTATTTGTTTAAATTTATGCTTATTTAATCTGTTTTTTTATTTTTTTTTTAATATTTTTTAGTGGTATGTTGAATTTAATTTTAATTGTATTTTGGATGAATGCTTGAATGAGCCTGGTATTTTTAAATTATTTATGCTTATTGTGTTTACTTGATTAATTTGATGTTTGTTTATCTGTGTAATTTGATTATGTGGATTAGGTATTGAATTTAAGAGTTGAGACTCAACTTTGATTTGGATTATAATCAAGAATTATGTGTTGTTATTGAAATTGGTTCAAAATATGAAACTTGAAGAGAGCAACTTTAATTTTTATTAGTCATTTATTAATTAACTTTATTTTTATAGAAGGATTTTATTAACTTAATTTTTGTAAGAGTCATTTTATAAATTTAATGCAAGTTTAAAAACTTTATAGTTTAATCAAGTTAAATATGCAACTTTTATTTATGAACCGAATTGATTAATTCAATTTTTTGTCGTTGAACCAAATCGGTCGATCAGAACTTTGAAAGTTTTAGAGTGCTACACCTGTTTAAAATTTCTGGATCTGCCCCTGTTCGTCGTGTCGCAGTGAAAGCTCGGAAGATGGCTGAAATTCTGCGGTAATCTATCTCTTTTGTTTTGAGTAGTTTTTCTGATTTATTTAGCCCTAATTATTCTATAGTAATTTTGTGTGGTATGCTAGTTTGGTGAATTCATCGTTTTATTTGAAATTTTTTTGATTTATTTTTTAAGAAAATTATTTTTTATGTCGGCGAGGTGGCAACGGAGGCTGTGAGGCGGTTGAATTCGGGATAAGACAGATGAAGAAGTTGGGAAGTTAGTGTTAAAAAGATCACCAATCGCACTTTGTTAAGTCCTATAGGGCGGCCGGAGTTGGTGGTCTTATGATCCTGCTTTGGGTCCAATGGATGATCATAGCGTAGTTATTTTCGTCTTCCTTGGCACATATTATAGACCATTCATTGTCCCAAGAAATTGTCTCTTATTTGCGGAGTAGTGGAGAGTGAGCTGAAATGGTGAGTCTGGGGAATGTAATTAATTTTGACTGTTAGTGATTGACTTTTTGAACTAGTGGGCTAAATGCTTAGGTTTGTACGTTACGCATTAATGGTGCTATAGTAGCTCCAAATTTGTTGTCGTTGCTATGGATGGCATTACATGTACAAATCTCTAAACATGTCGATTATCGTCGGTGCTAATGACATGTTTTTGTTGAATTTAACATTAATTACTAGGCTTATCTGGTTAGAAGTTTGAACTACTGGTTTTTTTTTCCTCATGAATTTTTGTAGTATTAAGGATTAGGGATGAGTACATACTTCGTGAGGTGATGAGCGAAGGGAATACCGTGATACCGACTTTTTCCCGACTATCATCAACCAATTGTTGTTTGTCTAGTTGAGAAAATTGCATTTTGTTCTTCTAGTTGTAATTTATGAATTATATATTCCTTGTGCAGTTGCAAACATGTGGTCAGCGTGCCTTTTATTGCCCTGGACATTGTGGTCTATAGACATTGTATCACTGGTTACCACCCTCTACTTGTTCAGGTTGCTCTTCCGACTGTTACAGAATACCTGTTTGGCCTGTTACCATTTCAAGGCACCTCGAGAGGAGGTAAATTTATAGTCTTAAACTCTTTCTGACAAGTGAAGTTTAGATTCTGTTTCGATGTTTTCCTTTTCTTTGTTGCTTGTATGTATGTGTGGTCAAAATTTTTTGTCATATGCAGGTGAACATGTCATCAGTAAGTTGAACCTTAACTAAAGGTTATGTTGTTGAAGCCAGAAAATTAGATTCTACTTTGAGTGAAAATCCTAATGGCAACGATAGCAACCTTAATTGGCCGGAGCTCCGAGGACCACAAGGATCAACATGGTGGACCTCTTTTCAGCTTACAGAAGAGTCTCAATTTTGAATAGTTTCTTGAAGAATAGAAAAGCCCTTGTTTTGATGTAAACACAAGAATCCTGCCATCACTAAGCCAACCTTTGGTTGGATTCACAAGGTATGCTCTTTATGCATTTTAGTCTGTTGAAGCTGTGAATTTTGCATAAAAATGTTTCTCTAGCTTTTAATTGAGCTGTGGGATCTACATGTTAGAAGTATATTTGTTCTCAGGACACAAGAATTTTGAATTTGATTTTTCTTACCTATTGGTTGAGTTACTATCTTATCTGGTCATTCCTCTATCATTATTTTGAGTTGTTTAGATGCAACATTTGGCGAGTGTAGAATTTTCTATTCAGTTGCAACAAATGTCTCCTTTCCTTGTGAGGATTTCAATTCTTTCTATTTCTCTTTTCACCACATGCTATTCTTTTCACACCACTACTAGCCAAATTTGCCTAGGAGTTTGTGTAAGCAAATTTATTGCTATTAATACAATGAAGGAACTTTGTTTTATTGCACTAAGTTATATAAGTGGTCAAGCACATTACTTGTACACCATGAAGAAAGAACGGTAGCAATCTTAATGGGATGGAGGGAGTATCTAAAGTTATTGCTATGTTTTTTCTATATTTATATATATATTTTATGATTTGCAGAATTAGAAAGTCATTCAGGACATTTTTTTTATTTTGTGGGGGGCTGCTCTGGAACTAAGATAAATTGATTGAATGTTTGATAATGAAAACTTGAAAGCGTTGAAACACTTTTCTCTTGTGGAGAAATTTTGTTTACTTTTTTCCCCACGGTGGGGTACTATAACACCTCTCGTCACATCATCTTATTTTAGTGACAACACTGCAAACCCAAAACAGTGATAATTTCACCACGCAACTATTTGTTGACACTTTGAATGAGGAACATTTTAATTGTTGCTTCGCTATCTGTCTGTTTTTTTTCCTACCAACATTTAGTCATAGAAGATTTTTACTACACCAGTAAATTGGTTACTTTTTCTATAAGCTGATGTGTCTTTGCCATTTTTGTAGCGTGAATTGAGCGAAAGCACCATTAAGTCAAACATCTACAAAAAGAACAAGGCAGATGAGCCTTTGGCTGAAGGAGATAATGATAAATCTATGTCTGAGGTTGATAATCCTGAAGATGATGATGCTGGACGTGTAGCAACAAGTAGGAAAAAGAAAAAGAATGACTTTCATTCAGAATTCATAAACTCGAAAAAACCGCGCTCTCTCTTGCCAACTGAAGTATGTTATTTTCCATTATATTGACTGATGTCTTTTCTTAAAATATAACCTCAAAGCCTTTTCAGTCTTATTTTGCTTCTATGACAAGTTCTTAATGGGTGCTTTGAAGTACTAAAACTTTGTAACTCAGATGGATATGATGTAATATATTTGGCAACTGCAGGTGCGAGAGATATTAAAGCATCTATGGGAAAACGAATCTCGATTATGCTCATTTATATGTGATAGTCAGCAACGTCAGAAAAATGCATCACAAAAGAATTCGGCTTTTATGATGTTCTTCATAAAAACTCTGCTTGTACTCCCCACAAAGTTTCGCCCCCCTCTAAGGGAGCGATTCAGTAGTTTCAGCTTTTCTCTTACACCATACTAATTTGGGAAGCTTTTTGCTTGTTATGATGTAGTGGGTATTGTCGTTTCGGCAAGCCACCTGGCTATGGTATTTCATTGTTATATTAATTTTTAGGCTCCGTTTGGTAGAGCGTAAAACATTTTCCATGAAAAGTGTTTTCCTCCCTTTCCCAATTTTCATTGTTTGGTGCACAAAGGAATGTAAAATCATTTTCCCGGGAGTAAATTTTTCCTTACAATGATGGAAACCATTTTCCTTCCAAAATGAAAGGAAAACAATTTCCTCCCTTCCCTTATACACTCTTTCCTTATTACCTCCTTCCATCCCATTCATTTTCCCTATTTTCATCACTTTTTTTACATGCAACCAAACATGTATAATTGTTCCATGAAAATTGTTTTCCATGAAAAACTATTTCTATGAAAATCATTTTACATTGAAAATGTTTTACCACCCCAAAGGACCCTAGTGTAAGATTGTATATGTGAATTTCCTCCGATAGCGTACATGAGCAGTTAGGTTATGTCGCTGAGATTTATGTTGCTTATTGCCTACCGTTACAGTATGTAACTTTTAATCATTGTTAAGTCTATAGGTAGGTGGAGGATCCATTTCAGTGTTACTTGATTTACAAAACTCATTGCATACTAAGATTTTGGTAAGAGAACTGCGATCAGGGTTGGGCTATTTGGCCCATTTAGGTGAATGCGAATTGGGGTGTGAATTAGGTGAACTGCTCATTTGGTTTCTTTTAGCTATAATTGTGGCACATTGTTCAGGACCATTGATGCTGATTTTGGGGATCATCAACAATTTTTATTATGATTTGAACTGGAGTGCAAGGTTTTAATGGGAGTTTGGGAAAATATGTAATGGTTCAAAGTCATGGTTTTATTTTTAATGATTGGGTTTGACTACGAATTTAATCATTGTAATAGTTTCAACTCGGTTTCTTTTAGAGTTTTTCTTTTTTATACATACGACATGTATTAATACAACAACACACCATATATATATCTCACAACAATATTACATGTGTTTTTATTTAGGTGATGGAGCATGTCGCCCAGTTTTTGAGGGCAAGGTTTTGAATGTAAATATCCTTGGCAAATGCATTGAGGAGCAAGTGAGAAAATGTTATTATAGTAGAGGATGAGTCTTCAACAGTCCATTAATGTTCTTTTCGATGCAAGCATGCCGGAGTGAGTGTGAATGTTTGTTTGCTTTTATGTAAGATATTCAATTCATTATTCTAAGTTTTTCAAAAAGCACTAAGTACTCCTGGTGCTTCAAAAACGCGCCAGGGGGTTTTCAACTAATGTACAAAATTCCGTTATTACCAATGGTGTTGGTGAGACGTCAGTTGCTATATATTAATTACACTAAATGGCCTTTCGTTTTTTTATTAGTAATCATAGTACCTTGTAGGGCTATATTTTTTTAAAAAGTAAAATTAATACACCAATTGTCCGTGAGGTATCTGTAAATGTTAAGGTAACCTCTACCAATATTTTTGAAAATCTAGTTGTTAACTCACATTTGAGGTATAAATAGCACATTATCCTAATATACGAGCCTAATGTAGTGAGCCTAATAGGTCCAAGATTGATTCTCTACGGCGGCAATTTCATATGCACCCTTAAAAAGTATTCATTATTCAGTGGGTGATATTTGTTTTCAATAGCAATATTTTTAACAACAAACTCAATAATAACTCGTGCATCAAATTAATGCAAAATGGCTAGATTTTTCTTTGAACATAAAATTTATAATTAAAACTATGAAATTCTTTTTTGAAGTAGTGACTCTCTTTATGATTGAACCCTCAAGTTTTTCTAAGAGTGAAGAAGACATATTCATTTTCAACAACATTATGTTATGTTTTCAACAATAAATTTTTATTTTCAATACATATATTCATGCATGTATGTATATATTCCTTTTCAATATATAATTATTCAATTTTGAAATGTAATATGCATCTCTTAATAGTAATTCGCCAATACAACAGACATATTAGGCCACTTATCTAACGAACATGCATTACATCATAAAATACTAATTCTACTCCTTGCCGAGGAATGAGCAAGTTTTCTACACCTTTTCACAAAGGAAAAGTGAAAAAAAGAGGGCTACAAGGTCCAAGATATTCTAGCAATAAGATCAAAGGTACCCGTAAACACTTCCTCGACTTAAATGAATGAATAATTGCTATAGGCCTTTGTGTTATTGAGCTTATTTTCACGTTAAGTTTAGTGCACTTGTTTGATTTGAATACAAAAACTCTGTCAATCAATCAGAGCCTTAATCTAAAATTGGGGTCGGCTACATGAACCAAAAAAATCATTCTATGTGGTTATCCACATAAATTTCCTCCTCTATCCCCTGCGATCAAGAACCTTATTGTCTTGTAAATCTAAAAGCTCATACTTTCTAACCCTTCCCACCAAGTCATTTTCGTTCCCTCTAGACCCTTCCCTACCAAGTTCCCCTCTTTTCAGGTTTCCCTCTTCCCTCTGTGTGAATGGTCTCCATGTGTACCATCCTTCCACTCATCGCATGGGGCTCCTCAGGTCTCCGTTCTTAAGTTCCGAACCAACGCAAGCGATTTTCCCTTAATTTGCGTACAATGTCTGCTATACCAACTTTTCGGCATGAATGACTTTGTTTCTGATTCTTATCTTGCGATGTTCACGCACATCCGTCTCAACATCCGCATCTCCGTAACTCCTACTTTTTGAAATTGCTATCCTTCTTGTAGTCCAACATTCTGTTACATAGAGCAACACTGGTTTTATGGTAGTCTGTAGAATTTCCCCGTCGCTTTAACAGAGTTTTGTTCACATAAACACTTCGTGTCTGTTCTATCCATTTAAGCCACCCACATTTAATCCTATGTGCATCAATCTTGGTCAATATCACCATTACTTTGGATAATGACCCGAGATTATTTTAAAAGCATTCCCCCATATCTTGGACTTTTCCGTCCAACCATCATCACAGCATCATTTTACCCCCTTTGAGTTCCAAGCGGCTTCAACAGTTCCGTCTGTACATCTGATTAGCTTATCGTCTAATGATCTCCTACATGTCACCATTAGCTTAATTTGGTCATAACCCTCTCTGTAGTTTCATCCACCAATTGATTGAGTCATCCGCAAAAAACATGCACCATTTTGTCTATCATCTTTTTGATAACCTTGTTACTTCATCCATAACTGCACACTGAAAAGAAAAGGACTTAACCTGACCCTTGGTGCAACCCAATTGTTTATAAAGTAAGCTTTACGTCAACCCACCACAGGCCTTATCTCAAATTTTTTATCCGGCCAAGACATTTTTTCTCATTTAGTCAATAGATGTAAGTATGTAACCTACTGCTTCCTTAATAACCTCAGGCCTTTTATCTTCCTAGCTATGCTCCACCCTCTCACCTGCTTCAACATCTTGCTTCATCTATCCATGAACATGGCCTTTTTCCATAGCGCAAGGTTTTCTTTGTTGTTATTCACATGCTGGCTTCTATTGAGTCTGGATTTGTTTTCTGTCGCATTGTCGGGCTGCCCTGCGCTGGCGTCGCGTAGTTCACCTGTTCGAGCGTCCGTCGTTAACTCTTAATTGCGCTCGAGCTCATAATCGAGTACTTTCGCATATTTTTCTTGTTTGTTTATTGTTTCTTTTTTTTTTTTTTTTAGCTCATTTTAATAAGAGATGGCTTATTGTCGATCGTTGTTTAAGCTCATTCTTTTATTCATTTAGCTCGTATGGCGTTTAAAAGCCTGCTGCTGAGTGATACAAGTTGATTGAATGATCCCGTTATTTGCCTTAAACCTCTTTTCTTTACTTCTTCTGCCACTCACTTTGGCGACGTCCTCACCTAGTCACGGGGCTCGCTTCCTTCTGCTGCCCTTGGTCGCAGATAGTGAGACATTACATTGGTAGGATGCAATACTCCTCCATATTATTTTTCTACTATTTGGTTTTCTTGGCCCCGATTCTTTTACAAGTTAAGTAACGAGGGGATTTTATGGGTCGGAATTTACTATAGGTACATCGCTAATTAGTTAGTGTTAAGTGAACTGTGTGCTCGGGTTGTTGATCAAATTTCCTAAGGGAGCAAAGGATTATTGTTCTTGTTTTCCTAGTTTACTATCACCGCAATTGTGTTGACTTATTTCTCGGTTTAGGGGCCTAGACTTTGGGCCTTGCTCCATCGTAGGCTTCGTCACTCATTTTGACTTCGGTTCGTTAGCAGTGTACTGTCTTCCCATACGTTTCTTAGTTTCAATCAGTTTAGGGATGAGTTTCTTGCTTCCATCATATCCTCTGTCCCTAGTGTTATTCTTGGTGTGGTCCCCAAACTTGCTACTTTCTTGTGTGTCTGAATGAATTGTGTAGTGTTAGAAACTTAGGTGGTGTGTAGACACCCGTGTCTTGTCTTCACTAAGATCCTTTCGTGGTTCGTCGGGCTCCCAGTTCCTCGCTTTCCCCCTCCCCTCCGCCCCCCCCCCTGCCGTTTTCCTTTTTCGCGTTTCCTTTCCTCCTTTTTCCCGTGACTTTTAGTGGTCGTGTGGGCACGCCCCCCTTGGCTCCCTCTCTTTCTCTCCCCCCCTTCCGTTTCTTTTGCTGATCTTCCTCTCCTGCCCCCCCATCCCTCCCCCATGCTCCAGGTTCACTTTGCCCGGGGAGAAGCTTGTTCTTAAATAAAGAGAGGAAATTCCACTCAACCTCAACCCTCCGAATTTTTCAAATCTACCATAATGAATTATTGCTACATCGAGCCATGCCACCTTTGCTTCTTTGTGTCCAGGAAGGCCTACTCTGTGGATTCTTGGTGCGAGGTATTATCATTAACTTTTTACCCCCTTAGCAAATGTCGTATTTATGTTTTAGTTTATACATAACCGATTAGGTTCTATTATCGAGCTAATCTTCTGCTTGCATGAAGAGAAGTGCGGGTTGACAACACGGAGTGTATAATACACAAGGAAAAAAAAAATATTCCCTTTGAGCCCTTATTCTTAATCAAACTTCGCACACCTGAGCCCTGTACACGTTGAGCCTTAGACCCACCCACAGCCGAATACTAGTTGTTTGTTGTAAAGTATGAGTTATTCACAGAGTTTGAAAATTGTTGTTGCGCCTTGTTCATTTTCATTATATTGACGTTTTGAAGACATGGCATTTTAACTGAGTTGTTTGCGAGCTATTCACAAGGTATGGCGTCGTTGATGCCCGAAGAATGTCATTTTTAAAATACATTCTCATACCTTAACTCACTGTAAAATTCCCCCCACAAAGCTGAACTTTATCTTAAACATAATGCTAGTTATTTACTTAGTAGGATTTACTGTAACATATTAGAGTTAGATACTCATTATCAATAGATATGCTATGTCTATATACACTAGATGCATAACTCCTAGACACAACTGATGTCATACAGCTCATCTTGCAGCTTTCTATTAGCGTGTTGAATGCATAGCAACAAGGACCACGTATTTTTACTTGTGCACTTAAATTTCACTGAATGTAATGCTTGTTGGTGCACTTAATTTTTACAATAAATTTTCCATGGGACTCTAACTCTTAGGTTGGTGCTCGAACTCTCTGTGATTACATTATGTTGTCGTAATATGGTTGTTGCGTGTCTGTGTCTGACAGGAGTGACGGTTCTTTACTTGCTATTGAGAGTAAGATTGACCGAGCAGCAGCGCTGCCATATCTGCTCAGTTTATGAAGTGATCCTAACACTTTACATTGATCCTTTGGCTGCGTGTTCCAGGGTCAGGCAAAGGGATGTGCTGCTTTTGGATTGTCAGACTGCTGGAAAACAAGGAGGGGCTTGTTACCGGAGAAGATGGGGCAAGAGAGTTACTTTTGCTGTCGTTCTGTAATCTCCTGATCCTTCTTGGTGTCTATGAAATTGGTATCCTTCGTTTTTGCACCCCGAACGTTGCCTTATCCTGCTTGGTGCAATGTATCTACTCAACCTGTGCGCTTCACGCTTCTCCTCTTCTCCCAAATTTTCCCATTGCGTGGGTTGACGTTGAGAAGCACTGTCCTTTGCCGCATAGTCCATTTTCTACTTACCACGTTATTCATGCACAACTCTGGTCTCTGGCATTCTCTTGTCTACCCTCGTACCAGTGAGTAACTCAGATGGTGTATATGTCTCGTGCTTTCTGCTTCACTTCCAGATCATTCACCTCCCAATTGGACCCTATGCAGACCAGAACATAAGGTTAGGTTTCATTGTTGTGATCAACCCGTTTCGATCCTGTAGACAGCCCCCAGGACCACAATGGAACCTGCCAACTTTCCTTTCCAGTTTGCAACCCCCTTTACTTTGGCACTAACCATCATTCTTTTTTTTCTTGTTGCGTATACCTTGTGTTAAAATGTTAACTTGTACCCTACGATCTTAACCTATTATCTCCTTGGATGACATGCTTACGATTCAACCGGCTATCCAATGACCTTACACTCTTTCTATACATACGGTCTTGAACAAACGTGTGATGATTTTTATGCACCGTGCCCCTTTATTGACATGCGTAATTAGCTATGGTACCCTCTTACTAAACGTTGTCTATTTGCATACGTATACGTCTTTTAATGCTATTAACAAGACTTATGTCTTGTACTACACCTTCAATAACCTTGTCACTTACATTTTATTCTACTTACTATTTACTTTAAAAGTTGTGTATGTGTTATTTTTGGGTTTTAGGGTTATAATAGAAAAAATAAACGGCTAAATACACCTCCTGGGTTAACCTGCCACTAGGTGACCTTGGGCATTTGACTCACAACCTACCAAGTATGCGATTTTGAAAGTAAAATAGTATTACTGGACTCAAATGTTAGTTTGGTCTAGTTGAAAGTATAATCAGCTCTAAATTCATGAAGTGAGAAAATAGATTTGAAGTATAATTTGTCGAATGAGCTTCAGCATTTTTAATACATCAAATATGTGTTTCCCATTATACTTAGTTTTGGTTATACCTTCTTACCTCATTTTGGGAGCTATTTTTGTTTTTTCAGGTCTACTATTATATCTATCGTGCGTTGTTTTTTTTTTCTTTTTTTTTTGTGGAAGGTAAAATTTACCAAAGAGCACATAATATATGACCGTATTGCTTAGAAGGTCGAATCCAAATAGGCAAATTCAAACCCAAGGATTCAAAAAGGAACCTAAAGAAACTTGTTACCCCAAAAGGCGTACTAGGCTATTACAAAGATTCCACCCAAGCAATATCGTTATGGAGTTGAAGGGGCACTCGAGCTTTTGTCCTAATCCTTCATACAATTGACATCCTAGAGTAGCAGAGTATCAAGAGGTGTTGACCACCCTGCCCCTTGTATTGTATATTTTGGTTAATTTTTATTTATTTGTGTTTGTGGGTTGAGTGTGCGCCACCACACGTTGCCGTGGACTGTGTGCTTTTGGGTGAGTCCTTCCACGTGTTAACGGTGCAAGGCGCACTAAGGCGATAGGGGTCTTGGAGCCTAGGTGCCGGCGCCGGCGTTCGTCGCGCCTATCGAAGTGAGGCGCACTTTTATATGGATACAGCCTTTTTCCGTCTAGATAGCATAACCCTAAACATAAAATAAACCAAGAAAGCACAAAATCATAACAAAAAAATCTAAATATTGATTTATTAATTTTCCAAAAAACACAGTAGTGATACACACACACATCAATTATTTTCTTCACGTTCTTCTTCTCTTCAAACTTCTGTGTCGTGTTTTTTTGGCTTCTCCATGTTTCTAGAGATTAGTTTCATAACGTGGGCTTTGGCCCATTTATTGTTAAGGTAGTAAAAACTCATATGATATACATAATAATATTGCAGCATATAGTAAATCACAACTGAAAATGTGAATCAGGGCGCGCCTCACTTGCGCCTTGCTAATCGCCTTGCCCAGTCCATGTTAGGCGCCTACCCCCCTTGCGCCTGTTAGCGCCTGGGTGCGCCTTTTCAAACCCATGGTCTCCCATTCGGTTAGGCTAGAACCCAAGACCTCTCATTAAGCGCTCAAGCAGGTCTTATCAATTGAGCCTACGGCTGTTCTTGTTAACCAAAGTGATATAACATGCACCAATGAACAGCAAGGCACCGTGCCCTTTAAACTTAAAACATCTGTGCCGAATTTTATTGATGTGTTGTGTTGATTAAAATTAATAAGATTACCAGCAGAGGACATTTAATTCTTGCATTTTTAATACTAACATTTCCAATGTTACAAGTATATTGAGGTTTTGTCTCTTTGATCTTTCGTTTTCCCAGCTTGAATGTTATCCAAATTTTTTATTATTATGTTATTATTATTTCAGGCATTGAAGTGGATATGGGATTTAATTAGTTCAGATCTGTAGGGAGGAGGTGTTTTTTTATGAGAATGAAGATTAATGATTAATGATATTGGTGATGGAGAGGAATGGAGGATGAACATGATGAATGGAATGAGAGAGAAAGACTAAAATGAGTAAGAAAGGATAAGGGCGTTAAGAAAGTAATTTCACAATGTTTAGGAGTAGAATAGTTAAAAGTGGCCCCTTGTTGGAAATAGACTAATTCCGATAATAGTGCAATAACCTATTTTTTGCTTTTCTTAGGTGTTTCATTACTTAAAATTTATATAGGTAGTTTGTAACATGCAAAATCGACTTTATAGGTAGTTTGAAAACTTTTGGTGCATAATATCCACAAAAGTATCAGCTACTGAGCAGGATTTTGAGCCAAACCCAGTCCATGATATGAACAACCAAAAAACTGTAACAAAAATACTGATGTGTGTCTTTTCGTGCTATACCTGCTGAAAAAAAAGTATTTTGAATCTCCATCCTTACACCAGTTGTGCTTACTCTTTTGTATTGAATGAAAAACTATGTCAGGCTTGTGAAGAGGCCTAAAGTACCCCCCCCCTCTCTCTCTTCTTCTCTCCTTTAAGGTTATTTTATTTATTTAATCTTGAGCGTGACAAGTAGGTGTTTATATAAAATAGGTACCAACGTTATGGATGTGTTCGATATACATCAATACCTGTTAAAGTTCAAACGGTAGAAATAGGTCCGTGGTGTGAATATGAGGAAACATAAGATCGCTTGAGTTGTTATAGTGGTACTCACTATAGGCATTTGGTCTATAAATTGCCTCAATGTTAGGCAATACATGCCACGTTTGAAACTATTCCTAATATTTATCAAAAGATGTAACATACTAGGACGAAAAAGTTTAGAGTGCTGATATTGAGGTATACATTTACGAGAGAACGGGTGACATTGGTTTGGACACGTGGACTCTAAAATATCAAGAGTATTCACGGCTCTTAGAACGATGGCTTGGATGGAATGAAATGGAAACTAAAACGGATTGCCGTGGCATGTTGATGTTGGTTTAAATTCGTTTGACATTCATATATTGCCACAACTCAAATGGGTTGACCACCTAAACTATGATTTATTAAAAAGTAATTTTACTAAAATGTGTTACATAACACTAATATTCTAAAGG